>JAVHNI010000080.1:55000-98876 GCA_031479575.1 Coregonus ussuriensis | reverse complement strand
CATGACACCCACCATCTCGGATTGTTCTGGAATTGCTTTCTGTAGTTAGAAACAGGTAAGATTGGCATTGCTGAAACATTATTTAGTTGAAATGTAATTTTATCTCAGAGGAAATTAAGCTAATTGATTGCACCCGAATTGGCCATTTTAATTCATAGGATTCAGGTAATATTCCATAGATATAGTACCTAACATCTGATTTGGACCAAACTTCTTCCTGCTAATAAGTATGACACGAGGAATCCCCCCCCCCCCTAAAGCCACCCACGGACCCCCCCCCCCACCCCATGCCAATCCCCCCCCCCCCCCCTAAAGCCACCCATGGACCCCCCACACCCCATGCCAATCCCCCCCCCCCTAAAGCCACCCATGGACCCCCCCACACCCCATGCCAATCCCCCCCCCCCCCCTAAAGCCACCCACGGACCCCCCCACACCCCATGCCAATCCCACCCCCCCTAAAGCCACCCACGGACCCCCCCACACCCCATGCCAATCCCCCCCCAAAGCCACCCATGGACCCCCCACACCCCATGCCAATCCCCCCCCAAAGCCACCCATGGACCCCCCATGCCAATCCCCCCCCCCTAAAGCCACCCACGGACCCCCCCCCACCCCATGCCAATCCCACCCCCCCCTAAAGCCACCCACGGACCCCCCCACACCCCATGCCAATCCCCCCCCAAAGCCACCCACGGACCCCCCACACCCCATGCCAATCCCCCCCTAAAGCCACCCACGGACCCCCCCACACCCCATGCCAATCCCCCCCCAAAGCCACCCATGGACCCCCCACACCCCATGCCAATCCCCCCCCAAAGCCACCCATGGACCCCCCACACCCCATGCCAATCTCCCCCCCCCCCCTAAAGCCACCCACGGACCCCCCACACCCCATGCCAATCCCCCCCCAAAGCCACCCACGGACCCCCCCACACCCCATGCTCCCCCCCCCCCCCTAAAGCCACCCACGGACCCCCCACACCCCATGCCAATCCCCCCCCAAAGCCCCCCCCCACACCCCATGCTAATCCCCCCCCCAACAGCCAGTATCAGTTATCTGTTTGACAAGTAGTATGACGCTGTAGAGATCAAATTATATTTCAACCAAAAATAATGTTTCAGGGATACTAATCGTATCTGTTACTGTCTACAAAAACTATTTTCAGAACAATCTGAGATGGTGAGTGTTGAAATCCCCTTGTGCTTTATGAAGTGGAACGACCTTCATGCATCCGCCAGAAAAACAGGGGAAGGAGTTTCTCTCTCTATTTCTGGCTATCTATATATCTCTCTGTCTACAGTGCCCTCCGTAATTATTGGGACAGAATATTTGTTTTTTATTTTGTCTCTATACTCCAAATGTTTGGAGTTGAAATCAAAACAATGACTATAAGGTTAAAGTGCAGACAGTCAGCTTTAGTTTGAGGGTATTTTCATCCATATCGGGTGAACCGTTTAGAAATTACAGCACTTTTTGTACATAGTCCTCCCATTTGGTATTGGGACAAATTCACTTATATGTGTATTCAAGTAGTCAACAGTTTAGTATTTGTTCCCATATTCATAGCTTGCAATGATTACATCAAGCTTGTGACTCTGCAAATGTCTTGGATGCATTTGCTGTTTGTTTTGGTTTGTGTTTCAGATTATTTTGTGGCCAATAGAAATGAATGGTAAATAATGTATTGTGTCATTTTGGAGTCACTTTTATTGTGAATAAGAATAGAATATGTTTCTAAACACTTCTACACATTAATGTGGATGCTACCATGGTTACGGATAGTCCTGAATGAATTGTGAATAATGATTGAGTGAGAAAGTTACAGACGCACAAATATCATACCTCCAAGACATGCTAACCTCTCAGCATAACAGTAAGAGGAGAGGTCGCTGGTGTTTGGGCAGGTATGATATTTGTCCGTCTTTCTCACTCATCACTATTCACGATTCATTCAGGGTTATCCGTAACCATGGTGGCATCCACATTCATGTCCAAGTGTATAGCTGGTTGCCTATGCAGTGCACTACTTTTAACCAGAGTCCTATGGACCCTAAATAGATACGGATTCTCTCTAGGTGCTGCTTGGTGGTTCAAGCCTGCTTTTAGATTGGTCGCTTTGCCAGAGTGCTGGGTTTGATTATCTCGGGGGGGCAGGCAGGGGGCAGGAGAGTTGGAGGGTCCAGGTGGGTCGTATTGCTGCTCCCCGGGCTGAAGGACAAACTGATCACCCTCTATGGATCAGCTGATTATATCCCTGTGAACTCTGCCTCCCCTGCCAACGATGAGAAACTAGCACCTCTCTACCTGCTGAGATCTGCGTTTCAATGAAGCTCTTGTCTGGACCCCGGCCCTGCCCACTCAATGTCCCGGTTGGCATGGGCCACAACGCCTCCGTGGAGTAGCGGTTCAATTGGATTCCCTTCTCCGACGTCTGAGGCTCATTCCTCAGCCGCGTCGCGGGGAGTGGAGCTCGTCAGGCATCAGCCATCCCTGTCTCCATCAGCGCCACCGTGACACTCTTCCTCACGCGGGATCAGAAACCCTTCATTTATTTGAGCCGCACACACGCGTGGGTGCGCGTACACACATACGCACACACATGCACACACATGCACACACACACACACACACACACACACACACACACACACACACACACACACACACACACCCGCGCACACACACACACACACACACACATACACCCTCTCACACACACACACACACACACACACACACACACACACACACACACACACACACACCCTCTCACACACACACACACACACACACACACACACACACACACACACACACACACACACACACCCGCGCACACACACACACACACACACACACATACACCCTCTCACACACACACACACACACACACACACACACACACACACACACACACACACTGTAAGAGACAGACATACCTCTCCACTGAGTGTCACCTTTATGAAAATATATATTTAATTGAGGTGAGATGCAGGTCTAGCGTCTGCTGAATGTTAATGAGACAGGTCTAAGGTCTCTGCTGAATGTTAATGAGACAGGTCTAGGGTCTCTGCTGAATGTTAATGAGACAGGTCTAGGGTCTCTGCTGAATGTTAATGAGACAGGTCTAGGGTCTCTGCTGAATGTTAATGAGACAGGTCTAGGGTCTCTGCTGAATGTTAATGAGACAGGTCTAGGGTCTCTGCTGAATGTTAATGAGACAGGTCTAGGGTCTCTGCTGAATGTTAATGAGACAGGTCTAGGGTCTCTGCTGAATGTTAATGAGACAGGTCTAGGGTCTCTGCTGAATGTTAATGAGACAGGTCTAGGGTCTCTGCTGAATGTTAATGAGACAGGTCTAGGGTCTCTGCTGAATGTTAATGAGACAGGTCTAGGGTCTCTGCTGAATGTTAATGAGACAGGTCTAGGGTCTCTGCTGAATGTTAATGAGACAGGTCTAGGGTCTCTGCTGAATGTTAATGAGACAGGTCTAAGGTCTCTGCTGAATGTTAATGAGACAGGTCTAAGGGTCTCTGCTGAATGTTAATGAGACAGGTCTAGGGTCTCTGCTGAATGTTAATGAGACAGGTCTAGGGTCTCTGCTGAATGTTAATGAGACAGGTCTAGAGGTCTCTGCTGAATGTTAATGAGACAGGTCTAGCGTCTGCTGAATGTTAATGAGACAGGTCTAGGGTCTCTGCTGAATGTTAATGAGACAGGTCTAGCGTCTGCTGAATGTTAATGAGACAGGTCTAGGGTCTCTGCTGAATGTTAATGAGACAGGTCTAGGGTCTCTGCTGAATGTTAATGAGACAGGTCTAGGGTCTCTGCTGAATGTTAATGAGACAGGTCTAGGGTCTCTGCTGAATGTTAATGAGACAGGTCTAGGGTCTCTGCTGAATGTTAATGAGACAGGTCTAGGGTCTCTGCTGAATGTTAATGAGACAGGTCTAGGGTCTCTGCTGAATGTTAATGAGACAGGTCTAGGGTCTCTGCTGAATGTTAATGAGACAGGTCTAGGGTCTCTGCTGAATGTTAATGAGACAGGTCTAGGGTCTCTGCTGAATGTTAATGAGACAGGTCTAGGGTCTCTGCTGAATGTTAATGAGACAGGTCTAGGGTCTCTGCTGAATGTTAATGAGACAGGTCTAGGGTCTCTGCTGAATGTTAATGAGACAGGTCTAGGGTCTCTGCTGAATGTTAATGAGACAGGTCTAGGGTCTCTGCTGAATGTTAATGAGACAGGTCTAGGGTCTCTGCTGAATGTTAATGAGACAGGTCTAGGGTCTCTGCTGAATGTTAATGAGACAGGTCTAGGGTCTCTGCTGAATGTTAATGAGACAGGTCTAGGGTCTCTGCTGAATGTTAATGAGACAGGTCTAGGGTCTCTGCTGAATGTTAATGAGACAGGTCTAGGGTCTCTGCTGAATGTTAATGAGACAGGTCTAGGGTCTCTGCTGAATGTTAATGAGACAGGTCTAGGGTCTCTGCTGAATGTTAATGAGACAGGTCTAGGGTCTCTGCTGAATGTTAATGAGACAGGTCTAGGGTCTCTGCTGAATGTTAATGAGACAGGTCTAGGGTCTCTGCTGAATGTTAATGAGACAGGTCTAGGGTCTCTGCTGAATGTTAATGAGACAGGTCTAGGGTCTCTGCTGAATGTTAATGAGACAGGTCTAGGGTCTCTGCTGAATGTTAATGAGACAGGTCTAGGGTCTCTGCTGAATGTTAATGAGACAGGTCTAGGGTCTCTGCTGAATGTTAATGAGACAGGTCTAGGGTCTCTGCTGAATGTTAATGAGACAGGTCTAGGGTCTCTGCTGAATGTTAATGAGACAGGTCTAGGGTCTCTGCTGAATGTTAATGAGACAGGTCTAGGGTCTCTGCTGAATGTTAATGAGACAGGTCTAGGGTCTCTGCTGAATGTTAATGAGACAGGTCTAGGGTCTCTGCTGAATGTTAATGAGACAGGTCTAGGGTCTCTGCTGAATGTTAATGAGACAGGTCTAGGGTCTCTGCTGAATGTTAATGAGACAGGTCTAGGGTCTCTGCTGAATGTTAATGAGACAGGTCTAGGGTCTCTGCTGAATGTTAATGAGACAGGTCTAGGGTCTCTGCTGAATGTTAATGAGACAGGTCTAGGGTCTCTGCTGAATGTTAATGAGACAGGTCTAGGGTCTCTGCTGAATGTTAATGAGACAGGTCTAGGGTCTCTGCTGAATGTTAATGAGACAGGTCTAGGGTCTCTGCTGAATGTTAATGAGACAGGTCTAGGGTCTCTGCTGAATGTTAATGAGACAGGTCTAGGGTCTCTGCTGAATGTTAATGAGACAGGTCTAGGGTCTCTGCTGAATGTTAATGAGACAGGTCTAGGGTCTCTGCTGAATGTTAATGAGACAGGTCTAGGGTCTCTGCTGAATGTTAATGAGACAGGTCTAGGGTCTCTGCTGAATGTTAATGAGACAGGTCTCTGCTGAATGTTAATGAGACAGGTTCTAGGTGTCTCTGCTGAATGTTAATGAGACAGGTCTAGGGTCTACTGCTGAATGTTAATGAGACAGGTCTAGGGTCTCTGCTGAATGTTAATGAGACAGGTCTAGGGTCTCTGCTGAATGTTAATGAGGACAGGTCTAGGGTCTCTGCTGAATGTTAATGAGACAGGTTCTAGGTCTCTGCTGAATGTTAATGAGACAGGTCTAGGGTCTCTGCTGAATGTTAATGAGACAGGTCTAGGGTCTCTGCTGAATGTTAATGAGACAGGTCTAGGGTCTCTGCTGAATGTTAATGAGACAGGTCTAGGGTCTCTGCTGAATGTTAATGAGACAGGTCTAGGGGTCTCTGCTGAATGTTAATGAGACAGGTCTAGGGTCTCTGCTGAATGTTAATGAGACAGGTCTAGAGTGTCTCCTGCTGAATGTTAATGAGACAGGTCTAGGGTCTCTGCTGAATGTTAATGAGACAGGTCTAGGGTCTCTGCTGAATGTTAATGAGACAGGTCTAGGGTCTCTGCTGAATGTTAATGAGACAGGTCTAGGGTCTCTGCTGAATGTTAATGAGACAGGTCTAGGGTCTCTGCTGAATGTTATGAGACAGGTCTAGGGTCTCTGCTGAATGTTAATGAGACAGGTCTAGGGTCTGCTGAATGTTAATGAGACAGGTCTAGGGTCTCTGCTGAATGTTAATGAGACAGGTCTAGGGTCTCTGCTGAATGTTAATGAGACAGGTCTAGGGTCTCTGCTGAATGTTAATGAGACAGGTCTAGGGTCTCTGCTGAATGTTAATGAGACAGGTCTAGGGTCTCTGCTGAATGTTAATGAGACAGGTCTAGGGTCTCTGCTGAATGTTAATGAGACAGGTCTAGGGTCTCTGCTGAATGTTAATGAGGACAGGTCTAGGGTCTCTGCTGAATGTAAATGAGACAGGTCTAGGGTCTCTGCTGAATGTTAATGAGACAGGTCTAGGGTCTCTGCTGAATGTTAATGAGACAGGTCTAGGTCTCGCTGAATGTTAATGAGACAGGTCTAGGGTCCTCTGCTGAATGTTAATGAGACAGGTCTAGGGTCTCTGCTGAATGTTAATGAGACAGGTCTAGGTCTCTGCTTGAATGTTAATGAGACAGGTCTAGGGTCTCTGCTGAATGTTAATGAGACAGGTCTAGGGTCTCTGCTGAATGTTAATGAGACAGGTCTAGGGTCTCTGCTGAATGTTAATGAGACAGGTCTATGGTCTCTGCTGAATGTTAATGAGACAGGTCTAGGGTCTCTGCTGAATGTTAATGAGACAGGTCTATGGGTCTCTGCTGAATGTTAATGAGACAGGTCTAAGGTCTGCTGAATGTTAATGAGACAGGTCTAGGGTCTCTGCTGAATGTTAATGAGACAGGTCTAGGGTCTCTGCTGAATGTTAATGAGACAGGTCTAGGGTCTTTGCTGAATGTTAATGAGGACAGGTCTAGGGTCTCTGCTGAATGTTAATGAGACACATACACTTACAGGTTAGGGTCTGCTGTGAATGTTAATGAGACAGGTCTAGGGTCACTGCTGAATGATTAATGGAGACAGGTCTAGGGTCTCTGCTGAATGTTAATGAGACCAGCTGGTCTAGGGTCTCTGCTGAATGTTATGAGGACAGGTATAGGGTCTCTGCTGAATGTTAATGAGACAGGTCTAGAGGGTCTCTAGCTGAATGTTAATGAGACAGGTCTAGCGTCTCCTGCTGACTGTTAATGAGACAGGTCTAGGGTCTCTGCTGAATGTTAATGAGACAGGTCTAGGGTCTCTGCTGAATGTTAATGAGACAGGTCTAGGGTCCTCTGCTGAATGTTAATGAGACAGGTCTATGGTCTCTGCTGAATGTTAATGAGACAGGTCTAGGGTCTCTGCTGAATGTTAATGAGACAGGTCTATGGTCTCTGCTGAATGTTAATGAGACAGGTCTATGGTCTCTGCTGAATGTTAATGAGACAGGTCTAGGGTCTCTGCTGAATGTTAATGAGACAGGTCTAGGGTCTCTGCTGAATGTTAATGAGACAGGTCTAGGGTCTCTGCTGAATGTTAATGAGACAGGTCTAGGGTCTCTGCTGAATGTTAATGAGACAGGTCTAGGGTCTCTGCTGAATGTTAATGAGACAGGTCTAGGGTCTCTGCTGAATGTTAATGAGACAGGTCTAGGGTCTCTGCTGAATGTTAATGAGACAGGTCTAGGGTCTCTGCTGAATGTTAATGAGACAGGTCTAGGGTCTCTGCTGAATGTTAATGAGACAGGTCTAGGGTCTCTGCTGAATGTTAATGAGACAGGTCTAGGGTCTCTGCTGAATGTTAATGAGACAGGTCTAGGGTCTCTGCTGAATGTTAATGAGACAGGTCTAGGGTCTCTGCTGAATGTTAATGAGACAGGTCTAGGGTCTCTGCTGAATGTTAATGAGACAGGTCTAGGGTCTCTGCTGAATGTTAATGAGACAGGTCTAGGGTCTCTGCTGAATGTTAATGAGACAGGTCTAGGGTCTCTGCTGAATGTTAATGAGACAGGTCTAGGGTCTCTGCTGAATGTTAATGATGACAGGTCTAGGGTCTCTGCTGATTGTTAATGAGACAGGTCTAGGGTCTCTGCTGAATGTTAATGAGACAGGTCTAGGGTCTCTGCTGAATGTTAATGAGACAGGTCTAGGGTCTCTGCTGAATGTTAATGAGACAGGTCTAGGGTCTCTGCTGAATGTTAATGAGACAGGTCTAGGGTCTCTGCTGAATGTTAATGAGGACAGGTCTAAGGTCTCTGCTGAATGTTATGAGACAGGTCTAGGGTCTCTGCTGAAATGTTAATGAGACAGGTAGGGTCTTGGAAGGCAGGTCTAGGGTCTTGTGAATGTTAATGAGACAGGTCCTAGGGGTCCTCTGCTGAAATGTTAATGAGACAGGTCTAGGGTCTCTGCTGAATGTTTAATGAGACAGTCTAGTTTCAAGGGTCTCTGCTGAATGTTAATGAGACAGGTCTAGGGTCTCTGCTGAATGTTAATGAGACAGGTCTAGGGTCTCTGCTGAATGTTAATGAGACAGGTCTAGGGTCTCTGCTGAATGTTAATGAGACAGGTCTAGGGTCTCTGCTGAATGTTAATGAGACAGGTCTAGGGTCTCTGCTGCATGTTAATGAGACAGGTCTAGGGTCTCTGCTTGAATGTTAATGAGACAGTCTAGGGTCTCTGCTGAATGTTAATGAGACAGGTCTCAGGGTCACTGCTGAATGGTTACTGAACACCCAGGTCTAGTGTCTCAGCGAATGTTAATGAGACAGGTCTAAGTGTCTCTGCTGAATTTAATGAGACAGGTCTAGGGTATCTGCTGAATGTTAAGAACAGGTCTATGGTCTCATTGCTGAAATGTTAAAGAGACAGGTCTAAGGTCTCTGCTGAATGTTAATGAGACAGGTCCTAGGGTCTCTGCTGAATGTTATGAGACAGTCTAGGGTCACTGCTAATGTTAATTGAGACAGGTCTAGCGTCTGCTGAATGTTAATGAGATCAGGTCTAGGGTCTCTGCTGAATGTTAATGAGACAGGTCTAGTGGTCTCTGCTGAATGTTAATGAGACAGGTCTAGGTCTCTGCTGAATGTTAAGTGAGACAGGTCTATGGTCTCTGCGGAATGTTAATGAGACAGGTCCTAGGGTCTCTGCTGAATGTTAATGAGACAGGTCTAGGGTCTCTGCTGAATGTTAATGAGACAGGTCTAGGGTCTCTGCTGAATGTTAATGAGACAGGTCTAGGGTCTCTGCTGAATGTTAATGAGACAGGTCTAGGGTCTCTGCTGAATGTTAATGAGACAGGTCTAGGGTCTCTGCTGAATGTTAATGAGACAGGTCTATGGTCTCTGCTGAATGTTAATGAGACAGGTCTAGGGTCTCTGCTGAATGTTAATGAGACAGGTCTAGGGTCTCTGCTGAATGTTAATGAGACAGGTCTAGGGTCTCTGCTGAATGTTAATGAGACAGGTCTAGGGTCTCTGCTGAATGTTAAATGAGACAGGTCTAGGGTCTCTGCTGAATGTTAATGAGACAGGTCTAGGGTCTCTGCTGAATGTTAATGAGACAGGTCTAGGGTCTCTGCTGAATGTTAATTGAGACAGGTCTAGGGTCTCTGCTGAATGTTAATGAGACAGGTCTAGGGTCTCTGCTTGAATGTTAATGAGACAGGTCTAGGGTCTCTCTGCTGAATGTTAATGAGACAGGTCTAGGTCTCTGCTGAATGTTAATGAGACAGGTCTAAGGGTCTCTGCTTGAATGTTAATGAGACAGGTCTAGGGTCTCTGCTGAATGTTAATGAGACAGGTCTAGGGTCTGGTCCCCCCCCCTCTGCTGAATGTTAATGAGACAGGTCTAGGTCTCTTGCTGAATGTTTAATGAGACAGGTCTAGGTCTCTGCTGAATGTTTAATGAGACAGGTCTAGGGTCTCTGCTGAATGATTAATGAGACAGGTCTAAGGGTCTCTGCTGAATGTTAATGAGACAGGTCTAGGGTCTTCTGCTGAATGTTAATGAGACAGGTCTAGGGTCTCTGCTGAATGTTAATGAGACAGGTCTAGGGTCTCTGCTGAATGTTAATGAGACAGGTCTAGGGTCTCTGCTGAATGTTAATGAGACAGGTCTAGGGTCCTCTGCTGAATGTTAATGAGACAGGTCTAGGGTCTCTGCTGAATGTTAATGAGACAGGTCTAGGGTCTCTGCTGAATGTTAATGAGACAGGTCTAGGGTCTCTGCTGAATGTTAATGAGACAGGTCTAGGGTCTCTGCTGAATGTTAATGAGACAGGTCTAGGTCTCTGCTGAATGTTAATGAGACAGGTCTAGGGTCTCTGCTGAATGTTAATGAGACAGGTCTAGGGGTCTCTGCTGAAGGTTAATGAGACAGGTCTAGGGTCTCTGCTGAATGTTAATGAGAGACAGGTCTAGGGGTCTCTGCTGAATGTTAATGAGACAGGTCTAGGGTCTCTGCTGAATGTTAATGAGACAGGTCTAGGGTCTCTGCTGAATGTTAATGAGACAGGTCTAGGGTCTCTGCTGGAATGTTAATGAGACAGGTCTAGGGTCTCTGCTGAATGTTAATGAGACAGGTCTAGGGTCTCTGCTGAATGTTAATGAGACAGGTCTAGGGTCTCTGCTGAATGTTAATGAGACAGGGTCTAGGGTTCTCTGCTGAATGTTAATGAGACAGGTCTAGGGTCTCTGCTGAATGTTAATGAGACAGGTCTAGGGTCTCTGCTGAATGTTAATGAGACAGGTCTAGGGTCTCTGCTGAATGTTAATGAGACAGGTCTAGGGTCTTCTGCTGAATGTTAATGAGGGACAGGTCTAGGGTCTCTGCTGAATGTTAATGAGACCAGGTCTAAGGGTCTCTGCTGAATGTTAATGAGACAGGTCTAGGTCTCTGCTGAATGTTTAAATGAGACAGGTCTAGGGTCTCTGCTGAATGTTAATGAGACAGGTCTAGGGTCTCTGCTGAATGTTAATGAGACAGGTCTCTGCTGAATGTTAATGAGACAGGTCTAGGGTCTCTGCTGAATGTTAATGAGACAGGTCTAGGGTCTCTGCTGAATGTTAATGAGACAGGTCTAGGGTCTCTGCTGAATGTTAATGAGACAGGTCTAGGGTCTCTGCTGAATGTTAATGAGACAGGTCTAGGGTCTCTGCTGAATGTTAATGAGACAGGTCTAGGGTCTCTGCTGAATGTTAATGAGACAGGTCTAGGGTCTCTGCTGAATGTTAATGAGACAGGTCTATGGTCTGCTGAATGTTAATGAGACAGGTCTAGGGTCTCTGCTGAATGTTAATGAGACAGGTCTACTGTAACCTACTGTAGCTGCTGGTAAAGACTCAGCCGGCTGTGTGTAACCTACTGTAGCTGCTGGTAAAGACTCAGCCGGCTGTGTGTAACCTACTGTAGCTGCTGGTAAAGACTCAGCCGGCTGTGTGTAACCTACTGTAGCTGCCTGGTAAAGGCTCAGCCGGCTGTGTGTAACCTACTGTAGCTGCTGGTAAAGACTCAGCCGGCTGTGTGTAACCTACTGTAGCTGCCGGTAAAGACTCAGCCGGCTGTGTGTAACCTACTGTAGCTGCTGGTAAAGACTCAGCCGGCTGTGTGTAACCTACTGTAGCTGCTGGTAAAGACTCAGCCGGCTGTGTGTAACCTACTGTAGCTGCTGGTAAAGACTCAGCCGGCTGTGGGTAACCTACTGTAGCTGCCGGTAAAGACTCAGCCAGCTGTGTGTAACCTACTGTAGCTGCTGGTAAAGACTCAGCCGGCTGTGTGTAACCTACTGTAGCTGCTGGTAAAGACTCAGCCGGCTGTGTGTAACCTACTGTAAGCGCTGGTAAAGTCATTCAAAGCCTCTACTTTATCACTCAGGATGGAACTTTCCAATGCTACTATTTTTGCCATGTAATGTTATTAAAACAAAATCAGACTACCCCCAAAGTAGAATAGTTTACCTGTTTACGTAGTCTGCTTGTGCGTTCTACGCAAGATGAATATTTATCTGGAGGTTGCATTCAAATTGCAAGAGCCATAGGGAGGGAAACATTTATTCTGACAAGCAGTCAATGCACATAAATTATTAATCTGCTTTTGAAAGCAGTTTTGGCAAATGCATTTTGAAAGCAGTTTTGGCCGTTGTTAAAAAAATAAGGGGGGTCTCAGTGTTCCATTGATATACCACGTTATTTTCTCTACTCCTCCAATTGCTCGAGGTGACACCGTTTTACAAATCCAGTTACAACTGGAGTTTCAAGCATGGTTTAGGCATGCTTTATTTAAGCAATAACGCCCGAAGGGGTGTGGTATACGGAGTTCCTGGACACAGCCCTTAGCCGTGGTATATTGGCCATATACCACAAACCACAGAGGTGCCTTACTGCTATTATAAACTGGTTACCAACGTAATTAGAGAAGTAAAAAATAAATGTTTTGTCATACCTGTGGTATACGGTCTGATATACCACGGCTGTCAGCCAATCAGCATTCAGGGCTCAATCCACCCAGTTTACAATTATATTTCTAATATATAGGTCCAATATGTACAAATCATTTTAACATCATTTTTTACCCTTATGTTATTTGGCTCATTTCTGTAGTTGGAAATTATATTTTTAAGATTGTGTCAGCATAATTTTATTTTCATACATTTTTGGAGTAGAGTATCCTTTTAAAAAGTCGCGAAACTGAGCTTTTCGGTCCTTCTATATAACAATTATCCCGGGTAGGACCCCGGACCCCCTAAGCAAGGGGACTGGAATGGGTCAAACTCGCAGTTTTAATACATGTACAACACGATCTTCTTTCCCTAAAAGCATGAAGGTCATGACTATCTTACATGAAAGGGTTAACACGACCCCAGACAATTGATCTGAGATCGACTGAAGTTTCAGTCATGGGATTTTTTCTTTTGCTTTAACTGTGTATTGATCCACCATCCAAAGTCATTAATAACTTCACCATGCTTCAATGTTATTTTTTTACCCATCTATCAATAGTTGCCCTTCTTTGCTAGGCATTGGAAAACCTCCCTGGTCTTTGTGGTTGAATCTGTGTTTGAAATTCACTGCTCGACTGAGGGACCTTACAGATAATTGTATTTGTGGGGTACAGAGAGGAGGTAGTTATCCAAAAATCATGTTAAACACTATTGTTGCACACAGTGAGGCCCGTGCAACTTATTATGTGACTTAAGCAAATGTTTAGTCCTGAACTTATTTAGGCTTGCCATAACAAAGGGGTTGAATACTTATTGACTCAAGACATTTCAGCTTTTCAAACAGAATTCCACTTTGACATTATGGGGTATTGTGTGTCGGCCAGTGACCAAAGATCTCCATTGAATCCATTTTAAATTCAGTCTGTAACACAACAGAATGTGTGAACTTTCTGAAGGCTCTGTACTTCCTGGTGTTTTGTCTGTGTGAACTTTCTGAAGGCTCTGTACTTTCTGGTGTTTTGTCTGTGTGAACTTTCTGAAGGCTCTGTACTTTCTGGTGTTTTGTCTGTGTGAACTTTCTGAAGGCTCTGTACTTTCTGGTGTTTTGTCTGTGTGAACTTTCTGAAGGCTCTGTACTTTCTGGTGTTTTGTCTGTGTGAACTTTCTGAAGGCTCTGTACTTTCTGGTGTTTTGTCTGTGTGAACTTTCTGAAGGCTCTGTACTTTCTGGTGTTTTGTCTGTGTGAACTTTCTGAAGGCTCTGTACTTTCTGGTGTTTTGTCTGTGTGAACTTTCTGAAGGCTCTGTACTTTCTGGTGTTTTGTCTGTGTGAACTTTCTGAAGGCTCTGTACTTTCTGGTGTTTTGTCTGTGTGAACTTTCTGAAGGCTCTGTACTTTCTGGTGTTTTGTCTGTGTTTTTGCTGCTGTTTTTTTGAACGCTTTAGTGTCAACTTTCCTTGACAAAGAAAATGGCAATTAAAGTAGTGTTGCACGGTTAAAAGGCTAGATTCATCACACACCAATCAACACATTGATGTCTTTTCTGCAGATACTCTAACAAGCATCTACTCTATATACATGAATACATGATTTGATAATATGCCAATTAGCAGACACTTTTATTATCCAAAGCCACTCAGTCATGCTACGTTTTACATATGGGTGGCAACAGGGGGTGGCAGGTACAGTGGGGAAACAAAGTATTTAGTCAGCCACCAATTGTGCAAGTTCTCCCACTTAAAAAGATGAGAGAGGCCTGTAATTTTCATCATAGGTACACGTCAACTATGACAGACAAAATGAGAAATTTTTTCTCCAGAAAATCACATTGTAGGATTTTTTATGAATTTATTTGCAAATTATGGTGGAAAATAAGTATTTGGTCACCTACAAACAAGCAAGATTTCTGGCTCTCACAGACCTGTAACTTCTTCTTTAAGAGGCTCCTCTGTCCTCCACTCGTTACCTGTATTAATGGAACCTGTTTGAACTTGTTATCAGTATAAAAGACACCTGTCCACAACCTCAAACAGTCACACTCCAAACTCCACTATGGCCAAGACCAAAGAGCTGTCAAAGGACACCAGAAACAAAATTGTAGACCTGCACCAGTCTGGGAAGACTGAATCTGCAATAGGTAAGCAGCTTGGTTTGAAGAAATCAACTGTGGGAGCAATTATTAGGAAATGGAAGACATACAAGACCACTGATAATCTCCCTCGATCTGGGGCTCCACGCAAGATCTCACCCCGTGGGGTCAAAATGATCACAAGAACGGTGAGCAATAATCCCAGAACCACACGGGGAGACCTAGTGAATGACCTGCAGAGAGCTGGGACCAAAGTAACAAAGCCTACCATCAGTAACACACTACGCCGCCAGGGACTCAAATCCTGCAGTGCCAGACGTGTCCCCCTGCTTAAGCCAGTACATGTCCAGGCCCGTCTGAAGTTTGCTAGAGTGCATTTGGATGATCCAGAAGAGGATTGGGAGAATGTCAGATGAAACCAAAATATAACTTTTTAGTAAAAACTCAACTCGTCGTGTTTGGAGGACAAAGAATGCTGAGTTGCATCCAAAGAACACCATACCTACTGTGAAGCATGGGGGTGGAAACATCATGCTTTGGGGCGGTTTTTCTGCAAAGGGACCAGGACGACTGATCCGTTTAAAGGAAAGAATGAATGGGGCCATGTATCGTGAGATTTTGAGTGAAAACCTCCTTCCATCAGCAAGGGCATTGAAGATGAAACATGGCTGGGTCTTTCAGCATGACAATGATCCCAAACACACCGCCCGGGCAACGAAGGAGTGGCTTCGTAAGAAGCATTTCAAGGTCCTGGAGTGGCCTAGCCAGTCTCCAGATCTCAACCCCATAGAAAATCTTTGGAGGGAGTTGAAAGTCCGTGTTGGCCAGCGACAGCCCCAAAACATCACTGCTCTAGAGGAGATCTGCATGGAGGAATGGGCTAAAATACCAGCAACAGTGTGTGAAAACCTTGTGAAGACTTACAGAAAACATTTGACCTGTGTCATTGCCAACAAAGGGTATATAACAAAGTATTGAGAAACTTTTGTTATTGACCAAATACTTATTTTCCACCATAATTTGCAAATAAATTCATTAAAAATCCTACAATGTGATTTTCTGGATTTTTTTTCCTCATTTTGTCTGTCATAGTTGACGTGTACCTATGATGAAAATTACAAGCCTCTCTCATCTTTTTAAGTGGGAGAACTTGCACAATTGGTGGCTGACTAAATACTTTTTTCCCCCACTGTAGCTTAGTGGTTAAGAGCGTTGTGCCAGTAGCCCTTCTTCTGGACCAGAGGAAATAAAACAATTCAACGCATCCTGTTATGTCAGAAGTCCATTGATTTATAACGCCCTCTGTTTTTTTAATGAAACATCAATATTCTAATTTCCGTATTTCCCTTGATGTGGGGTAATTAAATGTAGATTTGCATTCCGTCCTCTCCACCTCTGATCTGTTCCACCCCCCCCCGCCCCCCCTCCAAACACAGCCTCCGCCGTTAGGGTTTAATATGGATCACCTTATTATTCTTTAAAGAACGCAACGAATGCCTCAAACTGACTTGCCTAGTTAAATAAAGGTTAAATAAAAAATTAATACAATTTTAAAAAAGGGATGAAGTGGTCCGACCGACTGTCTTCCCCTAAGCAACCTCCTTTTGACTAATTCAATCCAGCCAGCAGAGCGGAGTTGGGCAGCCAACACCCCCCTGCAATTTGGCTTCACCTTGAGATCATTTGTTGACATGCATGCTAGGATATGGTTATTTGATGCTGGGAGGCATGCAGCTTGTTGATTAGAAGTGCACAAGCCATGCATCCTAATAGGGAGAGATATCTCTCTCTCCCCCTCCTCTCCTCTCTCTCTCTCAATTCAATTTCAATTTCAATTTAAGGGCTTTATTGGCATGGGAAACGTATGTTAACATTGCCAAAGCAAGTGAAGTAGATAGTAAACAAAAGTGAAATAAACAATAAATATTAACAGTAAACATTACACTCAGAAGATCCAAAAAGAATAACGACATTTCAAATGTCATATTATGTATATATACAGTGTTGTAACAATGTGCAAATAGTTAAAGTACAAATGGGAAAATAAATAAACATAAATATGGGTTGTATTTACAATGGTGTTTGTTCTTCACTGGTTGCCCTTTTCTTGTGGCAACAGGTCACAAATCTTGCTGCTGTGATGGCACACTGTGGTTTTTCACCCAGTAGATAAGGGAGTTTATCAAAATGTGGTTTGTTTTCGAATTCTTTGTGGATCTGTGTAATCTGAGGGAAATATGTGTCTCTAATATGGTCATACATTTGGAAGAAGGTTAGGAAGTGCAGCTCAGTTTCCACCTCATTTTGTGGGTAGTGTGCACATAGCCTGTCTTCTCTTGAGAGCCAGGTCTGCCTACGGCGGCCTTTCTCAAATAAAATCAAACAGGTGCAGACATTACAGTGAAATGCTTACTTACAGCCCTTAACCAACAGTGCATTTATTTTTAATAAAAAAGTAAAATAAAACAACAACAAAAAAGTGTTGAGAAAAAAAGAGCAGAAGTAAAATAAAATAACAGTAGGGAGGCTATATATACAGGGGGGTACCGGTGCAGAGTCAATGTGCGGGGGCACCGGCTAGTTGAAGTAATATGTACATGTGGGTAGAGTTAAAGTGACTATGCATAAATAATTAACAGAGTAGCAGCAGCGTAAAAAGATGGGGTGAGGGGGCAGTGCAAATAGTCCGGGTAGCCATGATTAGCTGTTCAGGAGTCTTATGGCTTGGGGGTAGAAGCTTTTGAGAAGTCTTTTGGACCTAGACTTGGCACTCTGGTACCGCTTGCCGTGCGGTAGCAGAGAGAACAGTCTATGACTAGGGTGGCTGGAGTCTTTGACAATTTTGAGGGCCTTCCTCTGACACCGCCTGGTATAGAGGTCCTGGATGGCAGGAAGCTTGGCCCCAGTGATGTACTGGGCCGTACGCACTACCCTCTGTAGTGCCTTGCAGTCGGAGGCCAAGCAGTTGCCATACCAGGCGGTGATGCAACCAGTCAGGATGCTCTCGATGGTGCAGCTGTAGAACCTTTTGAGGATCTGAGGACCCATGCCGAATCTAGGCTTTGTCATGCCCTCTTCACGACTGTCTTGGTGTGTTTGGACCATGATAGTTTGTTGGTGATGTGGACACCAAGGAACTTGAAGCTCTCAACCTGTTCCACTACAGCCCCGTCGATAAGAATGGGGGTGTGCTCAGTCCTCTTTTTTTTCCTGTTGTCCACAATCCTCTCCTTTGTCTTGGTCACGTTTAGGGAGAGGTTGTTATCCTGGCACCACACGGCCAGGTCTCTGACCTCCTCCCTATAGGCTGTCTCATCGTTGTCGGTGATCAGGCCTACCACTGTTGTGTCGTCGGCAAACTTAATGATGGTGTTGGTGTCGTGCCTGGCCATGCAGTCATGGGTGAACAGGCTGAGCACGCACCCCTGAGGGGCTCCCATGTTGAGGATCAGTGTGGCAGATGTGTTGTTACCTACCCTTACCACCTGGGGGCGGCCCGTCAGGAAGTCCAGGATCCAGTTGCAGAGGGAGGTGATTAGTCCCAGGGTCCTTAGCTTAGTGATGAGCTTTGAGGGCACTATGGTGTTGAATGCTGAGCTGTAGTCAATGAATAGCATTCTCACGTAGGTGTTCCTCTTGTACAGGTGGGAAAGGGCAGTGTGGAGTGCAATAGAGATTGCATCATCTGTGGATCTGTTGGGGCGGTATGCAAATTGGAGTGGGTCTAGGGTTTCTGGGATAATGATGTTGATGTGAGCCATGACCAGCCTTTCAAAGCACTTCATGGCTACAGACGTCAGTGCTACGGGTCGGTAGTCATTTAGGCAGGTTATCTTAGAGTCTTTGGGCACGGGGACTATGGTGGTCTGCTTGAAACATGTTGGTATTACAGACTCAGTCAGGGACATGTTGAAAATGTCAGTGAAGACACTTGCCAGTTGGTCAGCACATGCTCGGAGTACACGTCCTGGTAATCCGTCTGGCCCTGCGGCCTTGTGAATGTTGACCTGCTTAAAAGTCTTATTCACATCGGCTACGGAGAGCGTGATCACATAGTCATCCGGAACAGCTGGTGCTCTCATGCATGCTTCAGTGTTGCTTGCCTCGAAGCGAGCATAGAAGTGGTTTAGCTCGTCTGGTAGGCTTGTGTCACTGGGAAGCTCGCGGCTGTGTTTCCTTAAGTTTGGGTCAGTCATTCTGCCACTGTGTGTACTCTCTGTTTAGGGCCAAATAGCATTCTAGTTTGCTCTGTTTTTTTGTTAATTCTTTCTAATGTGTCAAGTAATTTTCTTTTTGTTTTCTCATGATTTGGTTGGGTCTAATTGTGTTGTTGTTGTTGTCCTGGGGTTCTGTGGGGTCTGTTTGTGTTTGTGAACAGAGCCCCAGGACCAGCTGACTTAGGGGACTCTTCTCCAGGTTCATCTCTCTGTAGGTGATGGCTTTGTTATGGAAGGATTGGGAATCGTTTCCTTTTAAGTGGTTATAGAATTTAACGGCTCTTTTCTGGATTTTGATAATTAGCGGGTATCGGCCTAATTCTGCTCTGCATGCATTATTTGGTGTTTTTCGTTGTACACTGAGGATATTTTTGCAGAATTCTGCATGCAGAGTCTCAATTTGGTGTTTGTCCCATTTTGTGAATTCTTGGTTGGTGAGCGGACCCCAGACCTCACAACCATAAAGGGCAATGGGTTCTATAACTGATTCCAAGTATTTTTAGCCAGATCCTAATTGGTATGTCGAATTTTATGTTCCTTTTGATGGCATAGATGGCCCTTCTTGAGATTTACTGTCAGGGTCCAGGTCTAACAGAATCTGTGCAGAAGATAGAAGGCCCTTCGTGCCTTGTCTCTCAGATCGTTCACAGCTTTGTGGAAGTTACCTGTGGCGCTGATGTTTAGGTCGAGGTATGTATAGTTTTTTGTGTGCTCTAGGGCAACGGTGTCTAGATGGAATTTGTATTTGTGGTCCTGGCAACTGGATCTTTTTTGGAACACCATTATTTTTGTCTTACTGAGATTTACTGTCAGGGCCCAGGTCTGACAGAATCTGTGCAGAAGATCTAGGTGCTGCTGTAGGCCCTCCTTGGTTGGTGACAGAAGCACCAGATCATCAGCAAACAGCAGACATTTGACTTCAGATTCTAGCAGGGTGAGGTCGGGTGCTGCAGACTGTTCTAGTGCCCTCGCCAATTCGTTGATATATATGTTGAAGAGGGTGGGGCTTAAGCTTCCTCCCTGTCTCATCCCATGGCCCTGTGGAAAGAAATGTGTGTGTTTTTTGCCAATTTTAACCGCACACTTGTTGTTTGTGTACATGGATTTTATAATGTCGTATGTTTTTCCCCCAACCCCACTTTCCATCAATTTGTATAGCAGACCCTCATGCCAAATTGAGTCAAAAGCTTTTTTGAAATCAACAAAGTATGAGAAGACTTTGCCTTTGTTTTGGTTTGTTTGTTTGCCAATTAGGGTGTGCAGGGGGAATACGTGGTCTGTCGTACGGTAATTTGGTAAAAAGCTAATTTGACATATGCTCATTACATTGTTTTCTCTCTGTCTCTCTCTGTCTTCCTGTATGGACTTGCATATATACACCTATATCTCCCTCTTGGACGTCCATCTCTGTAGCTCAGTCAGGGTTTACCAGTCAATCGCCTCAGATGATGCATGGCAACACTGAATAAAGGCTCTTCCTCTCGCTAGATGGGACCCAGATTTATTTATTTTCCACATTACTTTCACAGTGAGAGCGTCCCAATGACACCCTACTCCCTGTGAAGTGCACTACATTATGAACAGGGCCTCTACATATGGAATAGGGTGCCACAGTGAGAGCGTCCCAATGACACCCTACTCCCTGTGAAGTGCACTACATTATGAACAGGGCCTCTACATATGGAATAGGGTGCCACAGTGAGAGGGGCACTACCCGGTTCATCTGTGATTACCACTTCCTGATTCTCGGGCTCTCCATGGACCAATAGGAGATGAGGTTTGAGGTCCATGGTCCTCCTACCCAATCATATCACCGCTAGTTACTAAGACCTGTCCTGTTGTTCAATGTTCTTCCTGGAGACCATTACCAAGGCCATAGGGGCTTTGGTCAAAGTTATTGCGCTATATAGGGAATAGGGTGCCATTTGGAACGCATATCCTCGTTTAAAGGTAAATACGTCTATATTCCGTCCCTGGACCTTGGTATTATACATTTAATCACTGTTCCTTCACGGTCCCATGGTTCCAACTAAAGCAGTATTGAACCTGTCTTGGTGATGAACCTTTGGGTTTGTCCCAAATTGTACACTGTATTCCCTATATCAGTGTTCCCAAACTGGCGGCCTCCTTGCCGAATCTGGCCTGGGGTTGATTTTATTTGGTCCCTCAAGCTTTCTGAGCAAATTTCTTTTTATTTTATTATTTGGACGTAAAATAATGTTAAAACACCAGCAAATCAGCTCCAAGTGATTGTTACATTTTGGGAACATGTTCCAAAAGTATTTCCTCGCACAGTAGAGAGAAATATGTGATTGTATACAAATGTAAGCAAGGTTTTGAAATTATTATGTTTTAGTCAAATGTTATTTCTGTTTGGGCTTCTTGCGGTCAATTTGCAATCTACAAATGATTTGTATTTACATTTTAGACATTTAGCAGACGCTCTTATCCAGAGCCACTTAGTTAGTGCATTCGTCTTAAGATAGCTTAGGTGAGACAGCCACATTTCACAGGCATAGAAAGTACATTTTTCCCTCAATAACGTAGCTATCAGTAGAGGTGGAGCTAGAAAAGGGGGGTGGGGGGGGGGGTTCGAGGTGAGGAAATATATAATATAATAATATAATATAATAATAATAATATAATAATATAATATGCCATTTAGCAGACGCTTTTATCCAAAGCGACTTACAGTCTTGCGTGCATACATTTTTTTTTTTTTTGTGTATGGGTGGTCCCGGGGATCGAACCCACTACCTTGGCGTTACAAGCGCCGTGCTCTACCAGCTGAGCTACAGAGGACCACAGGAGGAGGATTATTTAAGATGCTGTGTTAAGAGGAAATAGGGTTTCAGATGTTTCCGGAAGTTGGGCAGGGACTCCGCTGCCCTAGCTTCAGGGGGAAGCTGGTTCCACCATTGGGGTGCCAGGACAGAGAAGAGCTTGGACTGGGCTGAGCGGGAGCTGCCCTCCCATTGGTGTGCCAGGACAGAGAAGAGCTTTGACTGGGCTGAGCGGGAGCTGCCCTCCCGGAGGGGTGGGTATGGCCAAGAGACCAGAGGTGGCAGAACAGAGTGCTCGGGTTGGGGTGTAGGGTTGGACCATAGCCTGAAGGTAGGGGCTCGGGTTGGGGTGTAGGGTTGGAGGGCCGAGAGACCAGAGGTGGCAGAACAGAGTGCTCTGGTTGGGGTGTAGGGTTGGAGGGCCAAGAGACCAGAGGTGGCAGAACAGAGTGCTCGGGTTGGGATGTAGGGTTGGAGGGCCAAGAGACCAGAGGTGGCAGAACAGAGTGCTCGGGTTGGGGTGTAGGGTTGGAGGGCCGAGAGACCAGAGGTGGCAGAACAGAGTGCTCTGGTTGGGGTGTAGGGTTGGAGGGCCGAGAGACCAGAGGTGGCAGAACAGAGTGCTCGGGTTGGGGTGTAGGGTTGGACCATAGCCTGAAGGTAGGGGCTCGGGTTGGGGTGTAGGGTTTGAGCATAGCCTGAAGGTAGGGAGGGGGCAGTTCCTCTTGCTGCTCCGTAGGTAAGCACCATGGTCTTGTAGTGGATGTGAGCTTCCACTGGCAGACAGTGGAGTGTACGGAGGAGCGGGGTGACATGAGAGAACTTGGGAAGGTTGTAATTATGTTCCAGCCCCACCAACCATCCGCTCAAGAAAAAATTGGCTCGTGGATTAATTTAGTTGGGGACCCCTATCCTGTATAGTGCACTGCTTTCAACCACATTTTGGGTCCTAGTCAAAATTTGTGCACTACATAGGGAATATGATTCCATTTGGGACGCAGGCCTTGACTCAGAGCAGCGGCGGTGTTCGATCCCCCTCCAGTTTATTTGTGGAATAGAAAGACCTGGATTAACCTACCAGGGAGAGGGGGAGACAACACTGAAATGTCACCAGCCTTAATACTAATATTAGTTTTGTAGGAATCCAATGCTACACACACCCTCTCTGACCTCATAGAGATTAACATCCCTCTCCTCTCTGCTTCCAACATCTCTCGCTCCATCTCCTTCAATTCAATTCCATTCAAATGGCTTTATTGGCATGGGAAAACATCATTTTACATTGCAAAATCAATTGAAACAGACAATAAATAAGTGAAATAAACAATCAGAAATTAACAGTAAACATTACACTCACAAAAGTTTCAAAAGAATAAAGACATTTCAAATGTCATATTATGTATATATAAAGTGTTGTAACAATGTGCAAATAGTTAAAGTACAAATGGGAAAATAAATAAACATAAATATGGGTTGGATTTATAATGGTGTTTGTTCTTCACTGGTTGCCCTTTTCTTGTGGCAACAGGTCACAAATCTTGCTGCTGTGATGGCACACTGTGGTATTTCACAAATAGCTATGGGAGTTAATCAAAATTGGATTTGTTTTCGAATTCTTTGTTGGTGTAATCTGAGGGAAATATGTGTCTCTAATATGGTTATACTCTCGCTCTTTCTCTGGCTTTGGCTCTGGCTCGCTCTCTCTCTCTCTCTCTCTCTCTCTCTCACTCTCACTCTCTCGCACTCTCTCTGTATCTCTCTCGCTCTCTCTCTCCGTCTCTCTCTCTGTCTCTCTCTCTGTCTCTATGAAGGGTGTGATCACAGAACTAGATTGAGTGTGTGTCATTCTATTTCTATGGACATGATTGCTGCTGCTCTTCATATGTTAGGTTGTCAGGAATAAGACTTGAAGAACTCAGAGGCTGATAGGGACAGAGCTCACACTGTGCAATCACATTTGTTTAGAAGGTTTGGAGTGCCAGGGTAAATCCTCTGTGAGTAGTTGAAAGTGACTTGAAAGAATTATGGATCAACTCCTTGTAGGGAGGATTATGTCTATCTGTCTCTGTCTGTCTGCCTGTCCGTCCGTCCTGCCTGTCCTCCCCTCAGCTCTGAAACCTCTGAATCACACATGATATTCGGCTCCAACTACAGCCTAAGCTATGTCTGCGGCGCACGTTTAATAAACTACTGAAAAAACATCTTGGTAATTCATCCTGTTTCTAGGGAATTATTATTAGATTATAGACTAGGGAATAGCAGTATTATTAGATTATAGACTAGGGAATAGCAGTATTATTAGATTTCACCCAAGAGGGGGGATTGAGTGGCCCAGCTTAAAGGAGAGAGATGGAGATGTGATTTAAATGGACTCAGATCTTGCTGCTGTTTTAGTCCATTCAGTGTTTCGTCTATTGGTCCGTTGGGGGAAGTTAATCTCTGCATGTCTGAATGTGCTGATTTTTAATAGGTTCAAAACAAACACAGGCCAGCCAGTCCAGGGATCCTTTCATCACGGTTAATATACCATCCCTGCTCTCTAGTCTAGCATGGATAGGGTATTGTTGTGTCCCAAATGCCACCTTCTTACTCTGTGTAGTGCACTACTTTGTGACCAGAGCCCTGCATGACTTTGTGACCAGAGCCCATAGGGGATAAAGTGATCATCTAGTCCATCCAGTGACCATAGATAAGTCAAGGTGTAAAACGATCTGGTCACACCAAGAGGCTGTGGGTCTGATTCCCGCGTATACAGCTCACATATACTGGACAATATGTCACTGTCAGTTTCAATTCACTTTGGATAAAAAAATAGTTTTATTTATTTATGATCTTTTTTTTCTTCTTTTTTTTTCAGCTGGGTGCAGAGCTTTGGCCACGAGGGGCTGGGTCTGCTGCTAGACATTCTGGAGAAGCTGCTTCACAAGAAACAGTAAGAATACAACCCTGTATGCACACACACACACACACACACACACACACACACACACTGACTGCATTAACTCAATGTAGAAACATCACCACATGTTCAATATGAATGTTCATCTCATCTCTACTCTCTCTCTCTCTCTCTCTCTCTCTGTCTCTCTCTCTGTCTCTCTCTCTCTCTCTCTCTCTCTCTCTCTGTCTCTCTCTCTCTCGCTGTCTCTCTCTCTCTCGCTGTCTCTCTCTCTCTCGCTGTCTCTCTCTCTCTCTGTCTCTCTCTCTCTCTCTGTCTCTCTCGCTGTCTCTCTCTCTCTCTCTCGCTGTCTCTCTCTCTCTGTCTCTCTCGCTGTCTCTCTCTCTCTCTCTCTCTCTCTCTCTCTCTCTCTCTGTCTCTCTCTCTCTGTCTCTCTCTCTCTGTCTCTCTCTCTGTCTCTCTCTGTCTCTCTGTCTCTCTCTCTGTCTCTCTCTCTCTGTCTGTCTCTCTCTCTGTCTCTCTCTCTCTCTCTCTCTCTCTCTCTCTCTCTCTCTCTCTCTCTCTCTCTCTCTCTCTCTCTCTGTTGTCTCTGTAGCCAGGAGAAACCTGACAAGAAGAGCCAGCATAAAATTATCCAGTGCCTCAAAGCCTTCATGAACAACAAGGTAATGCAGCTAATCATGAACAACAAGGTAATGCAGCTAATCATGAACAACAAGGTAATGCAGCTAATCATTCACAAACAACAAGGTAATGCAGCTAATCCTTTTGTCTTTTACATATTGAAAAGCTGAAGGCACTGTGTTGCTGAAACGTTGGTTAGGTTTAACCATTAATTTGTTATATTGTATGTATACAGTATATCCCTCTCTAATGCCAGCTATAGACAGACACTACCAGTCAAAAGTTTGGACACACCTACTCATTCAAGGGTTTTTCTTTATTATTTTGACTATTTTCTACATGGTAGAATAATAGCGAAGACATCAAAACTATGAAATAAAACTATATATGGAATCATGTAGTAACCAAAAAAGTGTTAAACAAATCAAAATATATTTTTATATTTGAGATTCTTCAAAGTAGCCACCCTTTGCCTTGATGACAGCTTTGCACACTCTTGGCATTCTCTCAACCAGCTTCACCTAGAATGCTTTTCCAACACTCTTGAAGGAGTTCCCACATATGCTGAGAACGTATTGGCTGCTTTACCTACACTCCATCACTCTCCTTCTTGGTCAAATAGCCCTTACACAGCCTGGAGGTGTGTTTTGGGTCATGGTCCTGTTGAAAAACAAATGATAGTCCCACTAAGCGTAAACCAGATGGGATGGCGTATCATGGCAGAATGCTGTGGTAGCCATGCTGGTTAAGTGTGCCTTGAATTCTAAATAAATCACAGACTTAAGTCACCAGCAAAGGACCCCCACCATCACACCACCTCTTCCATGCTTCACGGTGGGAACCACACATGCGGAAATCATCCGTTCATCTACTCTGCGTCTCACAAAGACACGGCGGTTGGAACCAAATGATGTTGAGATGTGTCTGTTACTTCAACTCTGTGAAGCATTTATTTGGGCTGCAATTTCTAAGGTGCAGTTAACTCTAATGAACTTATCCTCTGCAGCAGAGGTAACTCTGGGTCTTCCTTTCCTGTGGCGGTCCTCATGAGAGCCAGTTTCATCATAGCGCTTTATGGTTTTTGTGACTGCACTTGAAACTTTCAAAGTTCCCAGATTGACTGACCTTCATGTCTTAAAGTAATGATGGACTGTTGTTTCTCTTTGCTTATTTGAGCTGTTCTTGCCATAATATGGACTTGGTCTTTTACCAAATAGGGTTATCTTCTGTATACCACCCCTACCTTGTCACAACACAACTGATTGGCTCAAACGCATTAAGAAGGAAAGAAATTCCACAAATTAACTTTTAAGAAGGCACACCTGTTAATTGAAATGCATTCCAGGTGACTACCTCATGAAGCTGGTTGAGAGAATGCCAAGAGTGTGCAAAGCTGTCATCAAGGCAAAGGGTGGCTATTTGAATAAATATATTTTGATTTGATTTGTTTACACTCTTTTGGTTACTACATGATTCCATATGTGTTATTTCATCATTTTGATGTCTTCACTAAAAATAAACATCTACACATCCATCTCCTTCCTACTCTGTCCTCTCGAATGCCAGCTATTGAGTTATATGTAAACTATATCTACACATCCATCTCCTAACGAGCAGCGTTAGCCCACACCACACACACACACACACACACACACACACACCCCCACACCCCTCCACAGTAGCATGTGTTAGGTGATCTCCTCCCACTGAGGGCCTGTTCAACAGGATAAGGAGGAGAGGAGGAAAGAGGCTCCAGAAGGATGTGAGCTCTGAGGGGGATCTTGCTCCTACTGATCAGCTCTGCACCAGGGAGAGAGAGAGACGTCCTCCCAGGCCTCTCAGGGAGCTCAGCACCAGGGGGAGAGAGAGACGTCCTCCCAGGCCTCTCAGGGAGCTCTGCACCAGGGGGAGAGAGAGACGTCCTCCCAGGCCTCTCAGGGAGCTCAGCACCAGGGGGAGAGAGAGACGTCCTCCCAGGCCTCTCAGGGAGCTCTGCACCAGGGGGAGAGAGAGACGTCCTCCCAGGCCTCTCAGGGAGCCTGTAATGGTCCCACCACCCCTGGTAGACTGTTCCAGTGCTGCGTTTGAACTGAAGCAGGGCTCAGGGCCTGAGTCTGAGAAGAGTAGAGGAGGACCCTACACCCTCAGGGTAGAGGAGGACCCTACACCCTCAGAGTAGAGGAGGACCCTACACCCTCAGAGTAGAGGAGGACCCTACACCCTCAGGGTAGAGGAGGACCCTACACCCTCAGGGTAGAGGAGGACCCTACACCCTCAGGGTAGAGGAGGACCCTACACCCTCAGGGTAGAGGAGGACCCTACACCCTCAGGGTAGAGGAGGACCCTACACCCTCAGGGTAGAGGAGGACCCTACACCCTCAGGGTAGAGGAGGACCCTACACCCTCAGGGTAGAGGAGGACCCTACACCCTCAGGGTAGAGGAGGACCCTACACCCTCAGGGTAGAGGAGGACCCTACACCCTCAGGGTAGAGGAGGACCCTACACCCTCAGGGTAGAGGAGGACCCTACACCCTCAGGGTAGAGGAGGACCCTACACCCTCAGGGTAGAGGAGGACCCTACACCCTCAGGGTAGAGGAGGACCCTACACCCTCAGGGTAGAGGAGGACCCTACACCCTCAGGGTAGAGGAGGACCCTACACCCTCAGGGTAGAGGAGGACCCTACACCCTCAGAGTAGAGGACCCTACACCCTCAGGGTAGAGGAGGACCCTACACCCTCAGGGTAGAGGAGGACCCTACACCCTCAGGGTAGAGGAGGACCCTACACCCTCAGAGTAGAGGAGGACCCTACACCCTCAGGGTAGAGGAGGACCCTACACCCTCAGAGTAGAGGAGGACCCTACACCCTCAGGGTAGAGGAGGACCCTACACCCTCAGGGTAGAGGAGGACCCTACACCCTCAGAGTAGAGGAGGACCCTACACCCTCAGGGTAGAGGAGGACCCTACACCCTCAGAGTAGAGGAGGACCCTACACCCTCAGGGTAGAGGAGGACCCTACACCCTCAGAGTAGAGGAGGACCCTACACCCTCAGGGTAGAGGAGGACCCTACACCCTCAGAGTAGAGGAGGACCCTACACCCTCAGGGTAGAGGAGGACCCTACACCCTCAGGGTAGAGGAGGACCCTACACCCTCAGGGTAGAGGAGGACCCTACACCCTCAGAGTAGAGGAGGACCCTACACCCTCAGGGTAGAGGAGGACCCTACACCCTCAGAGTAGAGGAGGACCCTACACCCTCAGAGTAGAGGAGGACCCTACACCCTCAGAGTAGAGGAGGACCCTACACCCTCAGAGTAGAGGAGGACCCTACACCCTCAGGGTAGAGGAGGACCCTACACCCTCAGGGTAGAGGAGGACCCTCAGAGTAGAGGAGGACCCTACACCCTCAGGGTAGAGGAGGACCCTACACCCTCAGAGTAGAGGAGGACCCTCAGAGTAGAGGAGGACCCTACACCCTCAGGGTAGAGGAGGACCCTACACCCTCAGAGTAGAGGAGGACCCTACACCCTCAGAGTAGAGGAGGACCCTACACCCTCAGGGTAGAGGAGGACCCTACACCCTCAGAGTAGAGGAGGACCCTACACCCTCAGAGTAGAGGAGGACCCTACACCCTCAGGGTAGAGGAGGACCCTACACCCTCAGGGTAGAGGAGGACCCTACACCCTCAGAGTAGAGGAGGACCCTACACCCTCAGGGTAGAGGAGGACCCTACACCCTCAGGGTAGAGGAGGACCCTACACCCTCAGGGTAGAGGAGGACCCTACACCCTCAGGGTAGAGGAGGACCCTACACCCTCAGGGTAGAGGAGGACCCTACACCCTCAGGGTAGAGGAGGACCCTACACCCTCAGGGTAGAGGAGGACCCTACACCCTCAGAGTAGAGGAGGACCCTCAGAGTAGAGGAGGACCCTACACCCTCAGAGTAGAGGAGGACCCTACACCCTCAGGGTAGAGGAGGACCCTACACCCTCAGGGTAGAGGAGGACCCTACACCCTCAGAGTAGAGGAGGACCCTACACCCTCAGGGTAGAGGAGGACCCTACACCCTCAGGGTAGAGGAGGACCCTACACCCTCAGAGTAGAGGAGGACCCTACACCCTCAGGGTAGAGGAGGACCCTACACCCTCAGGGTAGAGGAGGACCCTACACCCTCAGAGTAGAGGAGGACCCTACACCCTCAGGGTAGAGGAGGACCCTACACCCTCAGAGTAGAGGAGGACCCTACACCCTCAGGGTAGAGGAGGACCCTACACCCTCAGGGTAGAGGAGGACCCTACACCCTCAGGGTAGAGGAGGACCCTACACCCTCAGGGTAGAGGAGGACCCTACACCCTCAGGGTAGAGGAGGACCCTACACCCTCAGGGTAGAGGAGGACCCTACACCCTCAGAGTAGAGGAGGACCCTACACCCTCAGAGTAGAGGAGGACCCTACACCCTCAGGGTAGAGGAGGACCCTCAGGGTAGAGGAGGACCCTACACCCTCAGAGTAGAGGAGGACCCTACACCCTCAGGGTAGAGGAGGACCCTACACCCTCAGGGTAGAGGAGGACCCTACACCCTCAGGGTAGAGGAGGACCCTACACCCTCAGGGTAGAGGAGGACCCTACACCCTCAGGGTAGAGGAGGACCCTACACCCTCAGGGTAGAGGAGGACCCTACACCCTCAGGGTAGAGGAGGACCCTACACCCTCAGGGTAGAGGAGGACCCTACACCCTCAGGGTAGAGGAGGACCCTACACCCTCAGAGTAGAGGAGGACCCTACACCCTCAGGGTAGAGGAGGACCCTACACCCTCAGAGTAGAGGAGGACCCTACACCCTCAGGGTAGAGGAGGACCCTACACCCTCAGGGTAGAGGAGGACCCTACACCCTCAGGGTAGAGGAGGACCCTCAGAGTAGAGGAGGACCCTACACCCTCAGGGTAGAGGAGGACCCTACACCCTCAGGGTAGAGGAGGACCCTACACCCTCAGAGTAGAGGAGGACCCTACACCCTCAGGGTAGAGGAGGACCCTACACCCTCAGGGTAGAGGAGGACCCTACACCCTCAGGGTAGAGGAGGACCCTACACCCTCAGAGTAGAGGAGGACCCTACACCCTCAGAGTAGAGGAGGACCCTACACCCTCAGGGTAGAGGAGGACCCTACACCCTCAGAGTAGAGGAGGACCCTACACCCTCAGGGTAGAGGAGGACCCTACACCCTCAGGGTAGAGGAGGACCCTACACCCTCAGAGTAGAGGAGGACCCTACACCCTCAGGGTAGAGGAGGACCCTACACCCTCAGGGTAGAGGAGGACCCTACACCCTCAGGGTAGAGGAGGACCCTACACCCTCAGGGTAGAGGAGGACCCTACACCCTCAGGGTAGAGGAGGACCCTACACCCTCAGAGTAGAGGAGGACCCTACACCCTCAGGGTAGAGGAGGACCCTACACCCTCAGAGTAGAGGAGGACCCTACACCCTCAGGGTAGAGGAGGACCCTACACCCTCAGGGTAGAGGAGGACCCTACACCCTCAGGGTAGAGGAGGACCCTACACCCTCAGGGTAGAGGAGGACCCTACACCCTCAGAGTAGAGGAGGACCCTACACCCTCAGAGTAGAGGAGGACCCTACACCCTCAGGGTAGAGGAGGACCCTACACCCTCAGGGTAGAGGAGGACCCTACACCCTCAGGGTAGAGGAGGACCCTACACCCTCAGGGTAGAGGAGGACCCTACACCCTCAGGGTAGAGGAGGACCCTACACCCTCAGAGTAGAGGAGGACCCTACACCCTCAGAGTAGAGGAGGACCCTACACCCTCAGGGTAGAGGAGGACCCTACACCCTCAGGGTAGAGGAGGACCCTACACCCTCAGAGTAGAGGAGGACCCTACACCCTCAGGGTAGAGGAGGACCCTACACCCTCAGGGTAGAGGAGGACCCTACACCCTCAGAGTAGAGGAGGACCCTACACCCTCAGGGTAGAGGAGGACCCTACACCCTCAGGGTAGAGGAGGACCCTACACCCTCAGAGTAGAGGAGGACCCTACACCCTCAGAGTAGAGGAGGACCCTACACCCTCAGAGTAGAGGAGGACCCTACACCCTCAGAGTAGAGGAGGACCCTACACCCTCAGAGTAGAGGAGGACCCTACACCCTCAGGGTAGAGGAGGACCCTACACCCTCAGAGTAGAGGAGGACCCTACACCCTCAGGGTAGAGGAGGACCCTACACCCTCAGGGTAGAGGAGGACCCTACACCCTCAGGGTAGAGGAGGACCCTACACCCTCAGGGTAGAGGAGGACCCTACACCCTCAGGGTAGAGGAGGACCCTACACCCTCAGGGTAGAGGAGGACCCTACACCCTCAGGGTAGAGGAGGACCCTACACCCTCAGGGTAGAGGAGGACCCTACACCCTCAGAGTAGAGGAGGACCCTCAGAGTAGAGGAGGACCCTACACCCTCAGGGTAGAGGAGGACCCTACACCCTCAGGGTAGAGGAGGACCCTACACCCTCAGAGTAGAGGAGGACCCTACACCCTCAGAGTAGAGGAGGACCCTACACCCTCAGAGTAGAGGAGGACCCTACACCCTCAGAGTAGAGGAGGACCCTCAGAGTAGAGGAGGACCCTACACCCTCAGGGTAGAGGAGGACCCTCAGAGTAGAGGATGACCCTACACCCTCAGAGTAGAGGAGGACCCTACACCCTCAGAGTAGAGGAGGACCCTCAGAGTAGAGGATGACCCTACACCCTCAGAGTAGAGGACCCTACACCCTCAGGGTAGAGGAGGACCCTACACCCTCAGGGTAGAGGAGGACCCTACACCCTCAGGGTAGAGGAGGACCCTACACCCTCAGGGTAGAGGAGGACCCTCAGAGTAGAGGAGGACCCTACACCCTCAGGGTAGAGGAGGACCCTACACCCTCAGGGTAGAGGAGGACCCTCAGAGTAGAGGAGGACCCTACACCCTCAGGGTAGAGGAGGACCCTACACCCTCAGAGTAGAGGAGGACCCTCAGAGTAGAGGAGGACCCTACACCCTCAGGGTAGAGGAGGACCCTACACCCTCAGGGTAGAGGAGGACCCTACACCCCTCAGGGTAGAGGAGGACCCTACACCCTCAGAGTAGAGGAGGACCCCTACACCCTCAGGGTAGAGGAGGACCCTACACCCTCAGGGTAGAGGAGGACCCTACACCCTCAGAGTAGAGGAGGACCCTACACCCTCAGGTAGAGGAGGACCCTACACCCTCAGGGTTAGAGGAGGACCCTACACCCTCAGAGCTAGAGGAGGACCCTACACCCCTCAGGGTAAGAGGAGGACCCTACACCCTCAGAGCTAGAGGAGGACCCTACACCCTCAGAGTAGAGGAGGAACCCTACACCCTCAGAGTAGAGGAGGACCCTACACCCTCAGGGTAGAGGAGGACCCTACACCCTCAGAGTAGAGGAGGACCCTACACCCTCAGAGTAGAGGAGGACCCCTACACCCTCAGAGTAGAGGAGGACCCTACACCCTCAGAGTAGAGGAGGACCCTACACCCTCAGAGTAGAGGAGGACCCTACACCCTCAGGGTAGAGGAGGACCCTACACCCTCAGGGTAGAGGAGGACCCTACACCCTCAGAGTAGAGGAGGACCCTACACCCTCAGAGTAGAGGAGGACCCTACACCCTCAGGGTAGAGGAGGACCCTACACCCTCAGGGTAGAGGAGGACCCTACACCCTCAGGGTAGAGGAGGACCCTACACCCTCAGAGTAGAGGAGGACCCTACACCCTCAGGGTAGAGGAGGACCCTACACCCTCAGGGTAGAGGAGGACCCTACACCCTCAGAGTAGAGGAGGACCCTACACCCTCAGAGGTAGAGGAGGACCCTACACCCTCAGAGGTAGAGGAGGACCCTACACCCTCAGAGTAGAGGAGGACCCTACACCCTCAGGGTAGAGGAGGACCCTACACCCTCAGGGTAGAGGAGGACCCTACACCCCTCAGGGTAGAGGAGGACCCTACACCCTCAGAGTAGAGGAGGACCCTACACCCTCAGAGTAGAGGAGGACCCTACACCCTCAGGGTAGAGGAGGACCCTACACCCTCAGGGTAGAGGAGGACCCTACACCCTCAGAGTAGAGGAGGACCCTACACCCTCAGGGTAGAGGAGGACCCTACACCCTCAGGTAGAGGAGGACCCTACACCCTCAGGGTAGAGGAGGACCCTACACCCTCAGAGGTAGAGGAGGACCCTACACCCTCAGAGTAGAGGAGGACCCTACACCCTCAGAGTAGAGGAGGACCCTACACCCTCAGGGTAGAGGAGGACCCTACACCCTCAGAGTAGAGGAGGACCCTACACCCTCAGGGTAGAGGAGGACCCTACACCCTCAGGGTAGAGGAGGACCCTACACCCTCAGGGTAGAGGAGGACCCTACACCCTCAGGTAGAGGAGGACCCTACACCCTCAGAGTAGAGGAGGACCCTACACCCTCAGAGTAGAGGAGGACCCTACACCCTCAGAGTAGAGGAGGACCCTACACCCTCAGAGTAGAGGAGGACCCTACACCCTCAGAGTAGAGGAGGACCCTACACCCTCAGGGTAGAGGAGGACCCTACACCCTCAGGGTAGAGGAGGACCCTACACCCTCAGAGTAGAGGAGGACCCTACACCCTCAGGGTAGAGGAGGACCCTACACCCTCAGGGTAGAGGAGGACCCTACACCCTCAGGGTAGAGGAGGACCCTACACCCTCAGAGTAGAGGAGGACCCTACACCCTCAGAGTAGAGGAGGACCCTACACCCTCAGGGTAGAGGAGGACCCTACACCCTCAGGGTAGAGGAGGACCCTACACCCTCAGGGTAGAGGAGGACCCTACACCCTCAGAGTAGAGGAGGACCCTACACCCTCAGAGTAGAGGAGGACCCTACACCCTCAGGGTAGAGGAGGACCCTACACCCTCAGGGTAGAGGAGGACCCTACACCCTCAGAGTAGAGGAGGACCCCTACACCCTCAGGGTAGAGGAGGACCCTACACCCTCAGGGTAGAGGAGGACCCTACACCCTCAGAGTAGAGGAGGACCCTACACCCTCAGGGTAGAGGAGGACCCTACACCCTCAGGGTAGAGGAGGACCCTACACCCTCAGGGTAGAGGAGGACCCTACACCCTCAGAGTAGAGGAGGACCCTACACCCCTCAGGGTAGAGGAGGACCCTACACCCTCAGAGTAGAGGAGGACCCTACACCCTCAGAGTAGAGGAGGACCCTACACCCTCAGAGTAGAGGAGGACCCTACACCCTCAGAGTAGAGGAGGACCCTACACCCTCAGGGTAGAGGAGGACCCTACACCCTCAGGGTAGAGGAGGACCCTACACCCTCAGGGTAGAGGAGGACCCTACACCCTCAGAGTAGAGGAGGACCCTACACCCTCAGGGTAGAGGAGGACCCTACACCCTCAGAGTAGAGGAGGACCCTACACCCTCAGAGTAGAGGAGGACCCTACACCCTCAGGGTAGAGGAGGACCCTACACCCTCAGGGTAGAGGAGGACCCTACACCCTCAGGGTAGAGGAGGACCCTACACCCTCAGAGGTAGAGGAGGACCCTACACCCTCAGAGTAGAGGAGGACCCTACACCCTCAGAGTAGAGGAGGACCCTACACCCTCAGAGTAGAGGAGGACCCTACACCCTCAGGGTAGAGGAGGACCCTACACCCTCAGGGTAGAGGAGGACCCTACACCCTCAGGGTAGAGGAGGACCCTACACCCTCAGGGTAGAGGAGGACCCTACACCCTCAGAGTAGAGGAGGACCCTACACCCTCAGGGTAGAGGAGGACCCTACACCCTCAGGGTAGAGGAGGACCCTACACCCTCAGGGTAGAGGAGGACCCTACACCCTCAGAGTAGAGGAGGACCCTACACCCTCAGAGTAGAGGAGGACCCTACACCCTCAGGGTAGAGGAGGACCCTACACCCTCAGGGTAGAGGAGGACCCTACACCCTCAGGGTAGAGGAGGACCCTACACCCTCAGAGTAGAGGAGGACCCTACACCCTCAGAGTAGAGGAGGACCCTACACCCTCAGGGTAGAGGAGGACCCTACACCCTCAGGGTAGAGGAGGACCCTACACCCTCAGGGTAGAGGAGGACCCTACACCCTCAGAGGTAGAGGAGGACCCTACACCCTCAGAGTAGAGGAGGACCCTACACCCTCAGAGTAGAGGAGGACCCTACACCCTCAGGGTAGAGGAGGACCCTACACCCTCAGGGTAGAGGAGGACCCTACACCCTCAGGGTAGAGGAGGACCCTACACCCTCAGGGTAGAGGAGGACCCTACACCCTCAGGGTAGAGGAGGACCCTACACCCTCAGAGTAGAGGAGGACCCTACACCCTCAGAGTAGAGGAGGACCCTACACCCTCAGGGTAGAGGAGGACCCTACACCCTCAGGGTAGAGGAGGACCCTACACCCTCAGAGTAGAGGAGGACCCTACACCCTCAGGGTAGAGGAGGACCCTACACCCTCAGGGTAGAGGAGGACCCTACACCCTCAGAGTAGAGGAGGACCCTACACCCTCAGAGTAGAGGAGGACCCTACACCCTCAGGGTAGAGGAGGACCCTACACCCTCAGGAGTAGAGGAGGACCCTACACCCTCAGGGTAGAGGAGGACCCTACACCCTCAGGTAGAGGAGGACCCTACACCCTCAGAGTAGAGGAGGACCCTACACCCTCAGAGGTAGAGGAGGACCCTACACCCTCAGGGTAGAGGAGGACCCTACACCCTCAGAGTAGAGGAGGACCCTACACCCTCAGGGTAGAGGAGGACCCTACACCCTCAGGGTAGAGGAGGACCCTACACCCTCAGAGTAGAGGAGGACCCTACACCCTCAGAGTAGAGGAGGACCCTACACCCTCAGGGTAGAGGAGGACCCTACACCCTCAGGGTAGAGGAGGACCCTACACCCTCAGAGTAGAGGAGGACCCTACACCCTCAGGGTAGAGGAGGACCCTACACCCTCAGGGTAGAGGAGGACCCTACACCCTCAGGGTAGAGGAGGACCCTACACCCTCAGAGTAGAGGAGGACCCTACACCCTCAGAGTAGAGGAGGACCCTACACCCTCAGGGTAGAGGAAGACCCTACACCCTCAGAGTAGAGGAGGACCCCTACACCCTCAGAGTAGAGGAGGACCCTACACCCTCAGGGTAGAGGAGGACCCTACACCCTCAGGTAGAGGAGGACCCTACACCCTCAGAGTAGAGGAGGACCCTACACCCTCAGGGTAGAGGAGGACCCTACACCCTCAGAGTAGAGGAGGACCCTACACCCTCAGGGTAGAGGAGGACCCTACACCCTCAGGGTAGAGGAGGACCCTACACCCTCAGGGTAGAGGAGGACCCTACACCCTCAGGGTAGAGGAGGACCCTACACCCTCAGAGTAGAGGAGGACCCTACACCCTCAGGGTAGAGGAGGACCCTACACCCTCAGAGTAGAGGAGGACCCTACACCCTCAGAGTAGAGGAGGACCCTACACCCTCAGAGTAGAGGAGGACCCTACACCCTCAGGGTAGAGGAGGACCCTACACCCTCAGAGGTAGAGGAGGACCCTACACCCTCAGAGTAGAGGAGGACCCTACACCCCTCAGGGTAGAGGAGGACCCTACACCCTCAGGGTAGAGGAGGACCCTACACCCTCAGAGTAGAGGAGGACCCTACACCCTCAGGGTAGAGGAGGACCCTACACCCTCAGGGTAGAGGAGGACCCTACACCCTCAGAGTAGAGGAGGACCCTACACCCTCAGAGTAGAGGAGGACCCTACACCCTCAGAGTAGAGGAGGACCCTACACCCTCAGGGTAGAGGAGGACCCTACACCCTCAGGGTAGAGGAGGACCCTACACCCTCAGGGTAGAGGAGGACCCTACACCCTCAGGGTAGAGGAGGACCCTACACCCTCAGAGTAGAGGAGGACCCTACACCCTCAGGGTAGAGGAGGACCCTACACCCTCAGGGTAGAGGAGGACCCTACACCCTCAGGGTAGAGGAGGACCCTACACCCTCAGGGTAGAGGAGGACCCTACACCCTCAGGGTAGAGGAGGACCCTACACCCTCAGAGTAGAGGAGGACCCTACACCCTCAGGGTAGAGGAGGACCCTACACCCTCAGGGTAGAGGAGGACCCTACACCCTCAGAGTAGAGGAGGACCCTACACCCTCAGGGTAGAGGAGGACCCTACACCCTCAGAGTAGAGGAGGACCCTACACCCTCAGGGTAGAGGAGGACCCTACACCCTCAGGGTAGAGGAGGACCCTACACCCTCAGGGTAGAGGAGGACCCTACACCCTCAGGGTAGAGGAGGACCCTACACCCTCAGAGTAGAGGAGGACCCTACACCCTCAGAGTAGAGGAGGACCCTACACCCTCAGGGTAGAGGAGGACCCTACACCCTCAGGGTAGAGGAGGACCCTACACCCTCAGGGTAGAGGAGGACCCTACACCCTCAGAGTAGAGGAGGACCCTACACCCTCAGGGTAGAGGAGGACCCTACACCCTCAGAGTAGAGGAGGACCTACACCCTCAGAGTAGAGGAGGACCCTACACCCTCAGGGTAGAGGAGGACCCTACACCCTCAGAGTAGAGGAGGACCCTACACCCTCAGAGTAGAGGAGGACCCTACACCCTCAGGGTAGAGGAGGACCCTACACCCTCAGGGTAGAGGAGGACCCTACACCCTCAGGGTAGAGGAGGACCCTACACCCTCAGGGTAGAGGAGGACCCTACACCCTCAGAGGTAGAGGAGGACCCTACACCCTCAGGGTAGAGGAGGACCCTACACCCTCAGGGTAGAGGAGGACCCTACACCCTCAGAGTAGAGGAGGACCCTACACCCTCAGGGTAGAGGAGGACCCTACACCCTCAGGGTAGAGGAGGACCCTACACCCTCAGGGTAGAGGAGGACCCTACACCCTCAGAGGTAGAGGAGGACCCTACACCCTCAGGGTAGAGGAGGACCCTACACCCTCAGAGTAGAGGAGGACCCTACACCCTCAGAGTAGAGGAGGACCCTACACCCTCAGGGTAGAGGAGGACCCTACACCCTCAGGGTAGAGGAGGACCCTACACCCTCAGGGTAGAGGAGGACCCTACACCCTCAGGGTAGAGGAGGACCCTACACCCTCAGGGTAGAGGAGGACCCTACACCCTCAGAGTAGAGGAGGACCCTACACCCTCAGAGTAGAGGAGGACCCTACACCCTCAGAGTAGAGGAGGACCCTACACCCTCAGAGTAGAGGAGGACCCTACACCCTCAGGGTAGAGGAGGACCCTACACCCTCAGGGTAGAGGAGGACCCTACACCCTCAGGGTAGAGGAGGACCCTACACCCTCAGAGTAGAGGAGGACCCTACACCCTCAGGGTAGAGGAGGACCCTACACCCTCAGAGTAGAGGAGGACCCTACACCCTCAGAGTAGAGGAGGACCCTACACCCTCAGGGTAGAGGAGGACCCTACACCCTCAGAGTAGAGGAGGACCCTACACCCTCAGGGTAGAGGAGGACCCTACACCCTCAGGGTAGAGGAGGACCCTACACCCTCAGAGTAGAGGAGGACCCTACACCCTCAGAGTAGAGGAGGACCCTACACCCTCAGAGTAGAGGAGGACCCTACACCCTCAGGGTAGAGGAGGACCCTACACCCTCAGAGTAGAGGAGGACCCTACACCCTCAGAGTAGAGGAGGACCCTACACCCTCAGAGTAGAGGAGGACCCTACACCCTCAGGGTAGAGGAGGACCCTACACCCTCAGGGTAGAGGAGGACCCTACACCCTCAGGGTAGAGGAGGACCCAGAGTAGAGGAGGACCCTACACCCTCGGAGTAGAGGAGGACCCTACACCCTCAGGGTAGAGGAGGACCCTACACCCTCAGAGTAGAGGAGGACCCTACACCCTCAGGGTAGAGGAGGACCCTACACCCTCAGAGTAGAGGAGGACCCTACACCCTCAGGGTAGAGGAGGACCCTACACCCTCAGGGTAGAGGAGGACCCTACACCCTCAGGGTAGAGGAGGACCCTACACCCTCAGAGTAGAGGAGGACCCTACACCCTCAGGGTAGAGGAGGACCCTACACCCTCAGAGTAGAGGAGGACCCTACACCCTCAGAGTAGAGGAGGACCCTCAGAGTAGAGGAGGACCCTACACCCTCAGAGTAGAGGAGGACCCTACACCCTCAGGGTAGAGGAGGACCCTACACCCTCAGAGTAGAGGAGGACCCTACACCCTCAGAGTAGAGGAGGACCCTACACCCTCAGGGTAGAGGAGGACCCTACAGTATTGAAGAAGACCACTATTAGTCCTAATACCATGGAAACAGACAGAGGACTAAAGTCACCATGGATACCACCAAGGATCATCACTTGTCTGTGAGCGTAGGAATGCGTCCCGCTGCTGAATTGGTACTGGTACTCCCTGTCCATTCAGAAAGTATTCGTACCCATTGACTTATTCCACATTTTGTTGTTACAGCCTGAATTCAAAATGGATTAAAATCGATTTTTTTCTCACCCATCTACACACAATACCCCATAATAACGAAGTGAAAACACGTTGCAGACCCCTTGACTTTTTCCACATTTTGTTACGTTACAGACTTATTCTAAAATTGATGAAATATATATTTTTCTTCATCCATTTACACACAATAACCCATAATGACAAAGCAAAAACAGGTTTTTAGACAGTTTTGCAAATGTATTGCAAATATAAAACGAAATATCACATTTACATAAGTATTCAGACCCTTTACTCAGTACTTTGTTGAAGCACCTTTGGCAGCGATTACAGCCTTGAGTCTTCTTGGGTTTGACGCTACAAGCTTGGCACACCTGTATTTGGGGAGTTTCTCCCATTTTTCTCTGCAGATCCTCTCAAGCTCTGTCAGGTTGGATGGGGAGCGTCGCAGCACAGCTATTTTATGGTGTATTGTGTGTAGATTGATGAGGGGAAAAAAAACGATTTAATCAATTTTAGAATAAGGCTGTAACGTAACAAAATGTGGAAAAAGTCAAGGGATCTGAATACTTTCCGAATGCACTGTAGGTTAGCGTTTTTCCATCATGAATCTTATTCTGGAGGCAGCTCTGCAGAGTGATATACCTCCCATCCTGGCTATGTTCCCCCCATCCTGGCTATGTTCCCCCAGTCTGTTTCATTACCGATACACCTCCCATCCTGGCTATGTTTCCCCAGTCTGTTTCATTACCGATACACCTCCCATCCTGGCTATGTTCCCCCAGTCTGTTTCATTACCGATACACCTTCCCATCCTGGCTATGTTCCCCCAGTCTGTTTCATTACCGATACACCTCCCATCCTGGCTATGTTCCCCCAGTCTGTTTCATTACCGATACACCTCCCATCCTGGCTATGTTCCCCCAGTCTGTTTCATTACCGATACACCTCCCATCCTGGCTATGTTCCCCCAGTCTGTTTCATTACCGATCCACCTCCCATCCTGGCTATGTTCCCCCAGTCTGTTTCATTACCGATACACCTTCCATCCTGGCTATGTTCCCCCAGTCTGTTTCATTACCGATACACCTCCCATCCTGGCTATGTTCCCCCAGTCTGTTTCATTACCGATACACCTTCCATCCTGGCTATGTTCCCCCAGTCTGTTTCATTACCGATACACCTCCCATCCTGGCTATGTTCCCCCAGTCTGTTTCATTACCGATACACCTTCCATCCTGGCTATGTTCCCCCAGTCTGTTTCATTACCGATACACCTCCCATCCTGGCTATGTTCCCCCAGTCTGTTTCATTACCGATACACCTCCCATCCTGGCTATGTTCCCCCAGTCTGTTTCATTACCGATACACCTTCCATCCTGGCTATGTTCCCCCAGTCTGTTTCATTACCGATACACCTCCCATCCTGGCTATGTTCCCCCAGTCTGTTTCATTACCGATACACCTCCCATCCTGGCTATGTTCCCCCAGTCTGTTTCATTACCGATACACCTTCCATCCTGGCTATGTTCCCCCAGTCTGTTTCATTACCGATACACCTCCCATCCTGGCTATGTTCCCCCAGTCTGTTTCATTACCGATACACCTCCCATCCTGGCTATGTTCCCCCAGTCTGTTTCATTACCGATACACCTTCCCATCCTGGCTATGTTCCCCCAGTCTGTTTCATTACATTTTACATTTTTTTTACATTTTAGTCATTTTAGCAGACGCTCTTATCCAGAGCGACTTACATGAGCAATTAGGGTTAAGTGCCTTGCTTAAGGGCACATCGACAGATTTTTCACCTAGTCGGCTCGGGGATTAGAACCAGCGACCTTTCGGTTACTGGCACAACGCTCTTACCCACTAAGCTACCTGCCGCCCTATTGTATCATTACCGATACACCTCCCATCCTGGCTATGTTCCCCCAGTCTGTTTCATTACAGATACACCTCCCATCCTGGCTATGTTCCCCCAGTCTGTTTCATTACCGATACACCTCCCATCCTGGCTATGTTCCCCCAGTCTGTTTCATTACCGATACACCTTCCCATCCTGGCTATGTTCCCCCAGTCTGTTTCATTACCGATACACCTCCCATCCTGGCTATGTTCCCCCAGTCTGTTTCATTACCGATACACCTTCCCATCCTGGCTATGTTCCCCCAGTCTGTTTCATTACCGATACACCTTCCGTCCTGGCTATGTTCCCCCAGTCTGTTTCATACCGATACACCTTCCCATCCTGGCTATGTTCCCCCAGTCTGTTTCATTACCGATACACCTCCCATCCTGGCTATGTTCCCCCAGTCTGTTTCATTACCGATACACCTCCCATCCTGGCTATGTTCCCCCAGTCTGTTTCATTACCGATACACCTTCCATCCTGGCTATGTTCCCCCAGTCTGTTTCATTACCGATACACCTCCCATCCTGGCTATGTTCCCCCAGTCTGTTTCATTACCGATACACCTCCCATCCTGGCTATGTTCCCCCAGTCTGTTTCATTACCGATACACCTTCCCATCCTGGCTATGTTCCCCCAGTCTGTTTCATTACTGATACACCCCCCATCCTGGCTATGTTCTCCCAGTCTGTTTCATTACCGATACACCTCCCATCCTGGCTATGTTCCCCCAGTCTGTCTCAGTATGTGACCCAAATGGCACCCTATTCCATATATAGAGACCCATGTCTCTGGTCAAATGTAGTGCACTATGTAAGGAATAGGGTCCCATTTGGAATGCAGGCCCAGTCTCAGCCAGTCGGGGAGGAGTTGTCGTTGTGTGGAGCTAAAGCCCAATGGAGCCCGCCTGGCACACCGCTCCGCTCCTCCTCGCCTCTCGCTGTAAGGTCTTGTGTAATCCTGTGCAACAACAGGTGCCAAGCGTCTCTTTTACCCCGGGCACCGGCTCACTCACAGACCTTTCCCTCGCCTCCTGCTGCATCTTGGGATACGCCCCGCCTGCAGAGGCTGCCAGACAGGTGTTCCAAACCAGCTGTCAGTGCCTCCCCTCCTCCTCCCCCTCCCTCTCTTCCTCCCCCCCCTCCCTCTCTCCCTCCCCCCCCTCCCTCTCTCCCTCCCCCCCCTCCCTCTCTCCCTCCTCCCCTCCCTCTCTTCCTCCCTCTCTTCCTCCCCCCTCCCTCTCTTCCTCCTCCCCCCTCCCTCTCTTCCTCCTCCCCTCCCTCTCTTCCTCCTCCCCTCCCTCTCTTCCTCCTCCCCTCCCTCTCTTCCTCCTCCCCTCCCTCTCTTCCTCCCCTCCCTCTCTTCTTCCTCCCCTTCCTCTCTTCCTCCTCCCCTCAGTCTCTTTCCCTTCTCCTCTTGCAGTTGTGATTATAATTAAGTTGAATAATAATAAATTACATTCATCAATCTGACTCCACTATTATGTGAATAAATGCTATAGGCCATAAACGTATACTGATGAATCTAGCCAGCTTGCGAGTCTACGCGTCAACACTAGGAAATTCTCTAAAATGACATTGGAGGCGGCTTATGGTAGAGAAAATAGCATTAAATTATCTGGCAACAGCTCTGGTGGACGTTCCTGCCCGCCCACAACTTGAGACATCTGTGGCATTGGGTTGTGTGATGAAACTGCCCATTTTAGAGTGGCTTTTTATTGTCCCCAGCACAAGGTGCACCTGTGTAATGATCATGCTGTTTAATCCACTTTTTAATATGCCACACCTGTCAGGTGGATGGATTATCTTGGCAAAGGAGAAATGCTCACTAACAGGGATGTAAACAAATTTGTGCACAGAATTTGAGAGAAATCAGCTTTTTGTTGGTATGGAACATTTCTGGGATTTTTTATTTCAGCTCATGAAACATGGGACCAACACTTTACATGTTGTGTTTATATTTTTGTTCAGTATATATGGAACTGGCCAGACGCGAGTATCACCTTCTCTCAGTGTTCCACTATACTCTCTTTCCCTCCTAAACCCAGAGATGTGTTTACCCTCTCTCCTCCCTCCCCCCCTTCTCTCCTACCCTTCATTCCTCCCGTCCCTCCTTCCCTCATATCTCCCCTCCCTTCTCTCCTTCCCTCATCTCTCCCCTCCCTTCTCTCCTTCCTCATCTCTCCCCTCCCTTCTCTCCTTCCCTCCCTTCTCTCCTTCCCTCATCTCTCCCCTCCCTTCTCTCCTTCCCTCATCTCTCCCCTCCCTTCTCTCCTTCCCTCATCTCTCCCCTCCCGTCCCTCCTTCCCTCATCTCTCCCCTCCCTTCCCTCTTTCCCTCATCTCTCTCCTCCCGTCCCTCTTTCCCTCATCTCTCCCCTCCCTTCTCTCAT
>JAVHNI010000080.1:47500-50000 GCA_031479575.1 Coregonus ussuriensis | reverse complement strand
TTGTATGGTTTGGAGAGTATCCTGTGTGGAAGGGTAATGTTGTGTCCATTGTGTTGATTCCAGTACAGAGTGGTGTGTGTATATAAGTAACGTGTGATTTGTTGTCTGATTCCAGTATGGTTTGGAGCGTATCCTGGGAGAGGAGATGAGTCTCTCCCTGTTGGCCCGAGCTATGGATCCGACCCAGCCCGCCATGATGACTGACGTGGTCAAGCTGCTGTCAGCCATCTGCATTGTGGGCGAGGAGAACACGTAGGTCCCGCTCCCCGGCTTCACTCTGCCCTCACCATTACGTCCTCTAGCACTCTGTTCTCATCCACCTGTCCACCGCCCCTCCATCACCCATTTTATCTATCTATCTATCTATCTATCTGTCTATCTGTCTGTCTGTCTGTCTGTCTGTCTGTCTGTCTGTCTGTCTGTCTGTCTGTCTGTCTGTCTGTCTGTCTGTCTGTCTGTCTGTCTGTCTGTCTGTCTGTCTGTCTGTCTGTCTTCTCACTTTCTCTCTGTCCCTCTCACGCTCCTCTCCTCCCTCAACTCTACACATCACTCCTCTGTTCTCCTCCATCTCTCTTCTCTCTCTCTCACTGATCTTCCTCGTCTTGATGGTACACAGGGGGGGAGAACTAGCTAAATGGGAAAACTCATCCACAGCATCCGAGCAGTGAGTTCATGATCATTGATCTGCGTAACTAAAGTCTGGCTGCAGTAACGTTGAACTGGGAAGAGGCTGAGGGTCTGTGGTTATTGATCTGCGTAACTAAAGTCTGGCTGCAGTAACGTTGAACTGGGAAGAGGCTGAGGGTCTGTGGTTATTGATCTGCGTAACTAAAGTCTGGCTGCAGTAACGTTGAACTGGGAAGAGGCTGAGGGTCTGTGGTTATTGATCTGCGTAACTAAAGTCTGGCTGCAGTAACGTTGAACTGGGAAGAGGCTGAGGGTCTGTGGTTATTGATCTGCGTAACTAAAGTCTGGCTGCAGTAACGTTGAACTGGGAAGAGGCTGAGGGTCTGTGGTTATTGATCTGCGTAACTAAAGTCTGGCTGCAGTAACGTTGAACTGGGAAGAGGCTGAGGGTCTGTGGTTATTGATCTGCGTAACTAAAGTCTGGCTGCAGTAACGTTGAACTGGGAAGAGGCTGAGGGTCTGTGGTTATTGATCTGCGTAACTAAAGTCTGACTGCAGTAACGTTGAACTGGGAAGAGGCTGAGGGTCTGTGGTTATTGATCTGCGTAACTAAAGTCTGGCTGCAGTAACGTTGAACTGGGAAGAGGCTGAGGGTCTGTGGTTATTGATCTGCGTAACTAAAGTCTGACTGCAGTAACGTTGAACTGGGAAGAGGCTGAGGGTCTGTGGTTATTGATCTGCGTAACTAAAGTCTGGCTGCAGTAACGTTGAACTGGGAAGAGGCTGAGGATCTGTGGTTATTGATCTGCGTAACTAAAGTCTGGCTGCAGTAACGTTGAACTGGGAAGAGGCTGAGGGTCTGTGGTTATTGATCTGCGTAACTAAAGTCTGGCTGCAGTAACGTTGAACTGGGAAGAGGCTGAGGGTCTGTGGTTATTGATCTGCGTAACTAAAGTCTGGCTGCAGTAACGTTGAACTGGGAAGAGGCTGAGGGTCTGTGGTTATTGATCTGCGTAACTAAAGTCTGACTGCAGTAACGTTGAACTGGGAAGAGGCTGAGGGTCTGTGGTTATTGATCTGCGTAACTAAAGTCTGGCTGCAGTAACGTTGAACTGGGAAGAGGCTGAGGGTCTGTGGTTATTGATCTGCGTAACTAAAGTCTGGCTGCAGTAACGTTGAACTGGGAAGAGGCTGAGGGTCTGTGGTTATTGATCTGCGTAACTAAAGTCTGACTGCAGTAACGTTGAACTGGGAAGAGGCTGAGGGTCTGTGGTTATTGATCTGCGTAACTAAAGTCTGGCTGCAGTAACGTTGAACTGGGAAGAGGCTGAGGGTCTGTGGTTATTGATCTGCGTAACTAAAGTCTGACTGCAGTAACGTTGAACTGGGAAGAGGCTGAGGGTCTGTGGTTATTGATCTGCGTAACTAAAGTCTGACTGCAGTAACGTTGAACTGGGAAGAGGCTGAGGGTCTGTGGTTATTGATCTGCGTAACTAAAGTCTGACTGCAGTAACGTTGAACTGGGAAGAGGCTGAGGGTCTGTGGTTATTGATCTGCGTAACTAAAGTCTGGCTGCAGTAACGTTGAACTGGGAAGAGGCTGAGGGTCTGTGGTTATTGATCTGCGTAACTAAAGTCTGGCTGCAGTAACGTTGAACTGGGAAGAGGCTGAGGGTCTGTGGTTATTGATCTGCGTAACTAAAGTCTGGCTGCAGTAACGTTGAACTGGGAAGAGGCTGAGGGTCTGTGGTTATTGATCTGCGTAACTAAAGTCTGACTGCAGTAACGTTGAACTGGGAAGAGGCTGAGGGTCTGTGGTTATTGATCTGCGTAACTAAAGTCTGGCTGCAGTAACGTTGAACTGGGAAGAGGCT
>JAVHNI010000080.1:20000-42500 GCA_031479575.1 Coregonus ussuriensis | reverse complement strand
CAGGAGGAGAGGAGACTGAGGGATGGAGAGATGACAGGAGGAGAGGAGACTGAGGGATGGAGAGATGACAGGAGGAGAGGAGACTGAGGGATGGAGAGATGACAGGAGGAGAGGAGACTGAGGGATGGAGAGATGACAGGAGGAGAGGAGACTGAGGGATGGAGAGATGACAGGAGGAGAGGAGACTGAGGGATGGAGAGATGACAGGAGGAGAGCAGGAGACTGAGGGATGGAGAGATGACAGGAGGAGAGGAGACTGAGGGATGGAGAGATGACAGGAGGAGAGGAGACTGAGGGATGGAGAGATGACAGGAGGAGAGGAGACTGAGGGATGGAGAGATGACAGGAGGAGAGGAGACTGAAGGATGGAGAGATGACAGGAGGAGAGGAGACTGAGGGATGGAGAGATGACAGGAGGAGAGCAGGAGACTGAGGGATGGAGAGATGACAGGAGGAGAGGAGACTGAGGGATGGAGAGATGACAGGAGGAGAGGAGACTGAGGGATGGAGAGATGACAGGAGGAGAGGAGACTGAGGGATGGAGAGATGACAGGAGGAGAGGAGACTGAGGGATGGAGAGATGACAGGAGGAGAGGAGACTGAGGGATGGAGAGATGACAGGAGGAGAGGAGACTGAGGGATGGAGAGATGACAGGAGGAGAGGAGACTGAGGGATGGAGAGATGACAGGAGGAGAGGAGACTGAGGGATGGAGAGATGACAGGAGGAGAGGAGACTGAGGGATGGAGAGATGACAGGAGGAGAGGAGACTGAGGGATGGAGAGATGACAGGAGGAGAGGAGACTGAGGGATGGAGAGATGACAGGAGGAGAGGAGACTGAGGGATGGAGAGATGACAGGAGGAGAGGAGACTGAGGGATGGAGAGATGACAGGAGGAGAGGAGACTGAGGGATGACAGGAGGAGAGGAGACTGAGGGATGGAGAGATGACAGGAGGAGAGGAGACTGAGGGATGGAGAGATGACAGGAGGAGAGGAGACTGAGGGATGGAGAGATGACAGGAGGAGAGGAGACTGAGGGATGGAGAGATGACAGGAGGAGAGGAGACTGAGGGATGGAGAGATGACAGGAGGAGAGGAGACTGAGGGATGGAGAGATGACAGGAGGAGAGGAGACTGAGGGATGGAGAGATGACAGGAGGAGAGGAGACTGAGGGATGGAGAGATGACAGGAGGAGAGGAGACTGAGGGATGGAGAGATGACAGGAGGAGAGGAGACTGAGGGATGGAGAGATGACAGGAGGAGAGGAGACTGAGGGATGGAGAGATGACAGGAGGAGAGGAGACTGAGGGATGGAGAGATGACAGGAGGAGAGGAGACTGAGGGATGGAGAGATGACAGGAGGAGAGGAGACTGAGGGATGGAGAGATGACAGGAGGAGAGGAGACTGAGGGATGGAGAGATGACAGGAGGAGAGGAGACTGAGGGATGGAGAGATGACAGGAGGAGAGGAGACTGAGGGATGGAGAGATGACAGGAGGAGAGGAGACTGAGGAATGGAGAGATGACAGGAGGAGAGGAGGAGACTGAGGGATGGAGAGATGACAGGAGGAGAGGAGACTGAGGGATGGAGAGATGACAGGAGGAGAGGAGACTGAGGGATGGAGAGATGACAGGAGGAGAGGAGACTGAGGGATGGAGAGATGACAGGAGGAGAGGAGACTGAGGGATGGAGAGATGACAGGAGGAGAGGAGACTGAGGGATGGAGAGATGACAGGAGGAGAGGAGACTGAGGGATGGAGAGATGACAGGAGGAGAGGAGACTGAGGGATGGAGAGATGACAGGAGGAGAGGAGACTGAGGGATGGAGAGATGACAGGAGGAGAGGAGACTGAGGGATGGAGAGATGACAGGAGGAGAGGAGACTGAGGGATGGAGAGATGACAGGAGGAGAGGAGACTGAGGGATGGAGAGATGACAGGAGGGAGAGGAGACTGAGGGATGGAGAGATGACAGGAGGAGAGGAGACTGAGGGATGGAGAGATGACAGGAGGAGAGGAGACTGAGGGATGGAGAGATGACAGGAGGAGAGGAGACTGAGGGAATGGAGAGATGACAGGAGGAGAGGAGACTGAGGATGGAGAGATGACAGGAGGAGAGGAGACTGAGGGATGGAGAGATGACAGGAGGAGAGGAGACTGAGGGATGGAGAGATGACAGGAGGAGAGGAGACTGAGGGATGGAGAGATGACAGGAGGAGAGGAGACTGAGGGATGGAGAGATGACAGGAGGAGAGGAGACTGAGGGATGGAGAGATGACAGGAGGAGAGGAGACTGAGGGATGGAGAGATGACAGGAGGAGAGGAGACTGAGGGATGGAGAGATGACAGGAGGAGAGGAGACTGAGGGATGGAGAGATGACAGGAGGAGAGGAGACTGAGGGATGGAGAGATGACAGGAGGAGAGGAGACTGAGGGATGGAGAGATGACAGGAGGAGAGGAGACTGAGGGATGGAGAGATGACAGGAGGAGAGAGGAGACTGAGGGATGGAGAGATGACAGGAGGAGAGGAGACTGAGGGATGGAGAGATGACAGGAGGAGAGGAGACTGAGGGATGGAGAGATGACAGGAGGAGAGGAGACTGAGGGAATGGAGAGATGACAGGAGGAGAGGAGACTGAGGGATGGAGAGATGACAGGAGGAGAGGAGACTGAGGGATGGAGAGATGACAGGAGGAGAGGAGACTGAGGGATGGAGAGATGACAGGAGGAGAGGAGACTGAGGGATGGAGAGATGACAGGAGGAGAGGAGACTGAGGGATGGAGAGATGACAGGAGGAGAGGAGACTGAGGGATGGAGAGATGACAGGAGGAGAGGAGACTGAGGGATGGAGAGATGACAGGAGGAGAGGAGACTGAGGGATGGAGAGATGACAGGAGGAGAGGAGACTGAGGGATGGAGAGATGACAGGAGGAGAGGAGACTGAGGGATGGAGAGATGACAGGAGGAGAGGAGACTGAGGGATGGAGAGATGACAGGAGGAGAGGAGACTGAGGGATGGAGAGATGACAGGAGGAGAGGAGACTGAGGGATGGAGAGATGACAGGAGGAGAGGAGACTGAGGGATGGAGAGATGACAGGAGGAGAGGAGACTGAGGGATGGAGAGATGACAGGAGGAGAGGAGACTGAGGGATGGAGAGATGACAGGAGGAGAGGAGACTGAGGGATGGAGAGATGACAGGAGGAGAGGAGACTGAGGGATGGAGAGATGACAGGAGGAGAGGAGACTGAGGGATGGAGAGATGACAGGAGGAGAGGAGACTGAGGGATGGAGAGATGACAGGAGGAGAGGAGACTGAGGGATGGAGAGATGACAGGAGGAGAGGAGACTGAGGGATGGAGAGATGACAGGAGGAGAGGAGACTGAGGGATGGAGAGAGATGACAGGAGGAGAGGAGACTGAGGGATGGAGAGATGACAGGAGGAGAGGAGACTGAGGGATGGATAGATGACAGAGGAGAGGAGACTGAGGGATGGAGAGATGACAGGAGGAGAGGAGACTGAGGGATGGAGAGATGACAGGAGGAGAGGAGACTGAGGGAGTGGAGAGATGACAGGAGGAGAGGAGACAGAGGATGAGAGAGACAGGAGGAGAGAGACTGAGGGATGGAGAGATGACAGGAGGAGAGGAGACTGAGGGATGGAGAGATGACAGGAGGAGGAGGAGACTGAGGGATGGAGAGATGACAGGAGGAGAGGAGACTGAGGGATGGAGAGATGACGGAGAGGGGAGAGGAGACTGAGGGATGGAGAGATGACAGGAGGAAGAGGAGACTGAGGGATGGAGAGATGACAGGAGGGAGAGGAGACTGAGGGATGGAGAGATGACAGGAGGAGAGAGGAGACTGAGGGATGGAGAGATGACAGGAGGAGAGGAGACTGAGGGATGGAGAGATGACAGGAGGAGAGGAGACTGAGGGATGGAGAGATGACAGGAGGAGAGGAGACTGAGGGATGGAGAGATGACAGGAGGAGAGGAGACTGAGGGATGGAGAGATGACAGGAGGAGAGGAGACTGAGGGATGGAGAGATGACAGGAGGAGAGGAGACTGAGGGATGGAGAGATGACAGGAGGAGAGGAGACTGAGGGATGGAGAGATGACAGGAGGAGAGGAGACTGAGGGATGGAGAGATGACAGGAGGAGAGGAGACTGAGGGATGGAGAGATGACAGGAGGAGAGGAGACTGAGGGATGGAGAGATGACAGGAGGAGAGGAGACTGAGGGATGGAGAGATGACAGGAGGAGAGGAGACTGAGGGATGGAGAGATGACAGGAGGAGAGGAGACTGAGGGATGGAGAGATGACAGGAGGAGAGGAGACTGAGGGATGGAGAGATGACAGGAGGAGAGGAGACTGAGGGATGGAGAGATGACAGGAGGAGAGGAGACTGAGGGATGGAGAGATGACAGGAGGAGAGGAGACTGAGGGATGGAGAGATGACAGGAGGAGAGGAGACTGAGGGATGGAGAGATGACAGGAGGAGAGGAGACTGAGGGATGGAGAGATGACAGGAGGAGAGGAGACTGAGGGATGGAGAGATGACAGGAGGAGAGGAGACTGAGGGATGGAGAGATGACAGGAGGAGAGGAGACTGAGGGATGGAGAGATGACAGGAGGAGAGGAGACTGAGGGATGGAGAGATGACAGGAGGAGAGGAGACTGAGGGATGGAGAGATGACAGGAGGAGAGGAGACTGAGGGATGGAGAGATGACAGGAGGAGAGGAGACTGAGGGATGGAGAGATGACAGGAGGAGAGGAGACTGAGGGATGGAGAGATGACAGGAGGAGAGGAGACTGAGGGATGGAGAGATGACAGGAGGAGAGGAGACTGAGGGATGGAGAGATGACAGGAGGAGAGGAGACTGAGGGATGGAGAGATGACAGGAGGAGAGGAGACTGAGGGATGGAGAGATGACAGGAGGAGAGGAGACTGAGGGATGGAGAGATGACAGGAGGAGAGGAGACTGAGGGATGGAGAGATGACAGGAGGAGAGGAGACTGAGGATGGAGAGATGACAGGAGGAGAGGAGACTGAGGGATGGAGAGATGACAGGAGGAGAGGAGACTGAGGGATGGAGAGATGACAGGAGGAGAGGAGACTGAGGGATGGAGAGATGACAGGAGGAGAGGAGACTGAGGGATGGAGAGATGACAGGAGGAGAGGAGACTGAGGGATGGAGAGATGACAGGAGGAGAGGAGACTGAGGGATGGAGAGATGACAGGAGGAGAGGAGACTGAGGGATGGAGAGATGACAGGAGGAGAGGAGACTGAGGGATGGAGAGATGACAGGAGGAGAGGAGACTGAGGGATGGAGAGATGACAGGAGGAGAGGAGACTGAGGGATGGAGAGATGACAGGAGGAGAGGAGACTGAGGGATGGAGAGATGACAGGAGGAGAGGAGACTGAGGGATGGAGAGATGACAGGAGGAGAGGAGACTGAGGGATGGAGAGATGACAGGAGGAGAGGAGACTGAGGGATGGAGAGATGACAGGAGGAGAGGAGACTGAGGGATGGAGAGATGACAGGAGGAGAGGAGACTGAGGGATGGAGAGATGACAGGAGGAGAGGAGACTGAGGGATGGAGAGATGACAGGAGGAGAGGAGACTGAGGGATGGAGAGATGACAGGAGGAGAGGAGACTGAGGGATGGAGAGATGACAGGAGGAGAGGAGACTGAGGGATGGAGAGATGACAGGAGGAGAGGAGACTGAGGGATGGAGAGATGACAGGAGGAGAGGAGACTGAGGGATGGAGAGATGACAGGAGGAGAGAGAGGAGACTGAGGGATGGAGAGATGACAGGAGGAGAGGAGACTGAGGGATGGAGAGATGACAGGAGGAGAGGAGACTGAGGGATGGAGAGATGACAGGAGGAGAGGAGACTGAGGGATGGAGAGATGACAGGAGGAGAGGAGACTGAGGGATGGAGAGATGACAGGAGGAGAGGAGACTGAGGGATGGAGAGATGACAGGAGGAGAGGAGACTGAGGGATGGAGAGATGACAGGAGGAGAGGAGACTGAGGGATGGAGAGATGACAGGAGGAGAGAGGAGACTGAGGGATGGAGAGATGACAGGAGGAGAGGAGACTGAGGGATGGAGAGATGACAGGAGGAGAGGAGACTGAGGGATGGAGAGATGACAGGAGGAGAGGAGACTGAGGGATGGAGAGATGACAGGAGGAGAGGAGACTGAGGGATGGAGAGATGACAGGAGGAGAGGAGACTGAGGGATGGAGAGATGACAGGAGGAGAGGAGACTGAGGGATGGAGAGATGACAGGAGGAGAGGAGACTGAGGGATGGAGAGATGACAGGAGGAGAGGAGACTGAGGGATGGAGAGATGACAGGAGGAGAGGAGACTGAGGGATGGAGAGATGACAGGAGGAGAGGAGACTGAGGGATGGAGAGATGACAGGAGGAGAGGAGACTGAGGGATGGAGAGATGACAGGAGGAGAGGAGACTGAGGGATGGAGAGATGACAGGAGGAGAGGAGACTGAGGGATGGAGAGATGACAGGAGGAGAGGAGACTGAGGGATGGAGAGATGACAGGAGGAGAGGAGACTGAGGGATGGAGAGATGACAGGAGGAGAGGAGACTGAGGGATGGAGAGATGACAGGAGGAGAGGAGACTGAGGGATGGAGAGATGACAGGAGGAGAGGAGACTGAGGGATGGAGAGATGACAGGAGGAGAGGAGACTGAGGGATGGAGAGATGACAGGAGGAGAGGAGACTGAGGGATGGAGAGATGACAGGAGGAGAGGAGACTGAGGGATGGAGAGATGACAGGAGGAGAGGAGACTGAGGGATGGAGAGATGACAGGAGGAGAGGAGACTGAGAGATGACAGGAGGAGAGGAGACTGAGGGATGGAGAGATGACAGGAGGAGAGGAGACTGAGAGATGACAGGAGGAGAGGAGACTGAGGGATGGAGAGATGACAGGAGGAGAGGAGACTGAGGGATGGAGAGATGACAGGAGGAGAGGAGACTGAGGGATGGAGAGATGACAGGAGGAGAGGAGACTGAGGGATGGAGAGATGACAGGAGGAGAGGAGACTGAGGGATGGAGAGATGACAGGAGGAGAGGAGACTGAGGGATGGAGAGATGACAGGAGGAGAGGAGACTGAGGGATGGAGAGATGACAGGAGGAGAGGAGACTGAGGGATGGAGAGATGACAGGAGGAGAGGAGACTGAGGGAATGGAGAGATGACAGGAGGAGAGGAGACTGAGGGATGGAGAGATGACAGGAGGAGAGGAGACTGAGGGATGGAGAGATGACAGGAGGAGAGGAGACTGAGGATGGAGAGATGACAGGAGGAGAGGAGACTGAGGGATGGAGAGATGACAGGAGGAGAGGAGACTGAGGGATGGAGAGATGACAGGAGGAGAGGAGACTGAGGGATGGAGAGATGACAGGAGGAGAGGAGACTGAGGGATGGAGAGATGACAGGAGGAGAGGAGACTGAGGATGGAGAGATGACAGGAGGAGAGGAGACTGAGGAATGGAGAGATGACAGGAGGAGAGGAGACTGAGGAATGGAGAGATGACAGGAGGAGAGGAGACTGAGGGATGGAGAGATGACAGGAGGAGAGGAGACTGAGGGATGGAGAGATGACAGGAGGAGAGGAGACTGAGGGATGGAGAGATGACAGGAGGAGAGGAGACTGAGGGATGGAGAGATGACAGGAGGAGAGGAGACTGAGGGATGGAGAGATGACAGGAGGAGAGGAGACTGAGGGATGGAGAGATGACAGGAGGAGAGGAGACTGAGGGATGGAGAGATGACAGGAGGAGAGGAGACTGAGGGATGGAGAGATGACAGGAGGAGAGGAGACTGAGGGATGGAGAGATGACAGGAGGAGAGGAGACTGAGGGATGGAGAGATGACAGGAGGAGAGGAGACTGAGGGATGGAGAGATGACAGGAGGAGAGGAGACTGAGGATGGAGAGATGACAGGAGGAGAGGAGACTGAGGGATGGAGAGATGACAGGAGGAGAGGAGACTGAGGGATGGAGAGATGACAGGAGGAGAGGAGACTGAGGGATGGAGAGATGACAGGAGGAGAGGAGACTGAGGGATGGAGAGATGACAGGAGGAGAGGAGACTGAGGATGGAGAGATGACAGGAGGAGAGGAGACTGAGGGATGGAGAGATGACAGGAGGAGAGGAGACTGAGGGATGGAGAGATGACAGGAGGAGAGGAGACTGAGGGATGGAGAGATGACAGGAGGAGAGGAGACTGAGGGATGGAGAGATGACAGGAGGAGAGGAGACTGAGGGATGGAGAGATGACAGGAGGAGAGGAGACTGAGGGATGGAGAGATGACAGGAGGAGAGGAGACTGAGGGATGGAGAGATGACAGGAGGAGAGGAGACTGAGGGATGGAGAGATGACAGGAGGAGAGGAGACTGAGGGATGGAGAGATGACAGGAGGAGAGGAGACTGAGGGATGGAGAGATGACAGGAGGAGAGGAGACTGAGGGATGGAGAGATGACAGGAGGAGAGGAGACTGAGGGATGGAGAGATGACAGGAGGAGAGGGAGACTGAGGGATGGAGAGATGACAGGAGGAGAGGAGACTGAGGGATGGAGAGATGACAGGAGGAGAGGAGACTGAGGGATGGAGAGATGACAGGAGGAGAGGAGACTGAGGGATGGAGAGATGACAGGAGAGGAGAAGGAGAGGAGACTGAGGGATGGAGAGATGACAGGAGGAGAGGAGACTGAGGGATGGAGAGATGACAGGAGGAGAGGAGACTGAGGGATGGAGAGATGACAGGAGGAGAGGAGACTGAGGGATGGAGAGATGACAGGAGGAGAGGAGACTGAGGGATGGAGAGATGACAGGAGGAGAGGAGACTGAGGGATGGAGAGATGACAGGAGGAGAGGAGACTGGGGGATGGAGAGATGACAGGAGGAGAGGAGACTGAGGGATGGAGAGATGACAGGAGGAGAGGAGACTGAGGGATGGAGAGATGACAGGAGGAGAGGAGACTGAGGGATGGAGAGATGACAGGAGGAGAGCAGGAGACTGAGGGATGGAGAGATGACAGGAGGAGAGGAGACTGAGGGATGGAGAGATGACAGGAGGAGAGGAGACTGAGGGATGGAGAGATGACAGGAGGAGAGGAGACTGAGGGATGGAGAGATGACAGGAGGAGAGGAGACTGAGGATTGGAGAGATGACAGGAGGAGAGGAGACTGAGGGATGGAGAGATGACAGGAGGAGAGGAGACTGAGGGATGGAGAGATGACAGGAGGAGAGGAGACTGAGGGATGGAGAGATGACAGGAGGAGAGGAGACTGAGGGATGGAGAGATGACAGGAGGAGAGGAGACTGAGGGATGGAGAGATGACAGGAGGAGAGGAGACTGAGGGATGGAGAGATGACAGGAGGAGAGGAGACTGAGGGATGGAGAGATGACAGGAGGAGAGGAGACTGAGGGATGGAGAGATGACAGGAGGAGAGGAGACTGAGGGATGGAGAGATGACAGGAGGAGAGGAGAGCAGGAGACTGAGGAGTGATGGAGAGATGACAGGAGGAGAGGAGACTGAGGGATGGAGAGATGACAGGAGGAGAGGAGACTGAGGGATGGAGAGATGACGAGGAGGAGAGGAGACTGAGGGATGGAGAGATGACAGGGAGAGGAGGAGACTGGAGGATGGAGAGATGACAGGAGGAGAGGAGACTGAGGGATGGAGAGATGACAGGAGGAGAGGAGACTGAGGATGGAGAGATGACAGGAGGAGAGGAGACTGAGGGATGGAGAGATGACAGGAGGAGAGGAGACTGAGGGATGGAGAGATTGACAGGAGGAGAGGAGACTGAGGGATGGAGAGATGACAGGAGGAGAGGAGACTGAGGGATGGAGAGATGACAGGAGGAGAGGAGACTGAGGGATGGAGAGATGACAGGAGGAGAGGAGACTGAGGGATGGAGAGATGACAGGAGGAGAGGAGACTGAGGGATGGAGAGATGACAGGAGGAGAGGAGACTGAGGGATGGAGAGATGACAGGAGGAGAGGAGACTGAGGGATGGAGAGATGACAGGAGGAGAGGAGACTGAGGGATGGAGAGATGACAGGAGGAGAGGAGACTGAGGGATGGAGAGATGACAGGAGGAGAGGAGACTGAGGGATGGAGAGATGACAGGAGGAGAGGAGACTGAGGGATGGAGAGATGACAGGAGGAGAGGAGACCGAGGAATGGAGAGATGACAGAGGAGAGGAGCCTGAGGGATGGAGAGATGACAGGAGGAGAGGAGACTGAGGATGGAGAGATGACAGGAGGAGAGGAGACTGAGGGATGGAGAGATGACAGGAGGAGAGGAGACTGAGGGATGGAGAGATGACAGGAGGAGAGGAGACTGAGGGATGGAGAGATGACAGGAGGAGAGGAGACTGAGGGATGGAGAGATGACAGGAGGAGAGGAGACCGAGGAATGGAGAGATGACAGGAGGAGAGGATCCTGAGGGATGGAGAGATGACAGGAGGAGAGGAGATGAGGAATGGAGAGATGACAGGAGGAGAGGAGACTGAGGGATGGAGAGATGACAGGAGGAGAGGAGACTGAGGGATGGAGAGATGACAGGAGGAGAGGAGACTGAAGGATGGAGAGATGACAGGAGGAGAGGAGACTGAAGGATGGAGAGATGACAGGAGGAGAGGAGACAGGGATGGAGAGATGACAGGAGGAGAGGAGACTGAGGGATGGAGAGATGACAGGAGGAGAGGAGACTGAGGGATGGAGAGATGACAGGAGGAGAGGAGACTGAGGGATGGAGAGATGACAGGAGGAGAGGAGACTGAGGGATGGAGAGATGACAGGAGGAGAGGAGACAGGGATGGAGAGATGACAGGAGGAGAGGAGAGCAGGAGACTGAGGTATGGAGAGATGACAGGAGGAGAGGAGACTGAGGAATGGAGAGATGACAGGAGGAGAGGAGACTGAGGGATGGAGAGATGACAGGAGGAGAGGAGACTGAGGAATGGAGAGATGACAGGAGGAGAGGAGACAGGGATGGAGAGATGACAGGAGGAGAGGAGAGCAGGAGACTGAGGGATGGAGAGATGACAGGAGGAGAGGAGACTGAAGGATGGAGAGATGACAGGAGGAGAGGAGAGCAGGAGACTGAGGGATGGAGAGATGACAGGAGGAGAGGAGACTGAGGGATGGAGAGATGACAGGAGGAGAGGAGACTGAGGGATGGAGAGATGACAGGAGGAGAGGAGACTGAGACATGACAGGAGGAGAGGAGACTGAGGGATGGAGAGATGACAGGAGGAGAGGAGACTGAGACATGACAGGAGGAGAGGAGACTGAGGGATGGAGAGATGACAGGAGGAGAGGAGACTGAGGAATGGAGAGATGACAGGAGGAGAGGAGACTGAGGGATGGAGAGATGACAGGAGGAGAGGAGACTGAGGGATGGAGAGATGACAGGAGGAGAGGAGACTGAGGGATGGAGAGATGACAGGAGGAGAGGAGACTGAGGAATGGAGAGATGACAGGAGGAGAGGAGACTGAGGGATGGAGAGATGACAGGAGGAGAGGATCCTGAGGGATGGAGAGATGACAGGAGGAGAGCAGGAGACTGAGGGATGGAGAGATGACAGGAGGAGAGGAGACTGAGGAATGGAGAGATGACAGGAGGAGAGGAGACTGAGGAATGGAGAGATGACAGGAGGAGAGGAGACTGAGGGATGGAGAGATGACAGGAGGAGAGGAGACTGAGGGATGGAGAGATGACAGGAGGAGAGGAGACTGAGGGATGGAGAGATGACAGGAGGAGAGGAGACTGAGGGATGGAGAGATGACAGGAGGAGAGGAGACTGAGGAATGGAGAGATGACAGGAGGAGAGGAGACTGAGGAATGGAGAGATGACAGGAGGAGAGGAGACTGAGGGATGGAGAGATGACAGGAGGAGAGGAGACTGAGGGATGGAGAGATGACAGGAGGAGAGGATCCTGAGGGATGGAGAGATGACAGGAGGAGAGCAGGAGACTGAGGGATGGAGAGATGACAGGAGGAGAGGAGACTGAGGGATGGAGAGATGACAGGAAGGAGAGGAGACTGAGGGATGGAGAGATGACAGGAGGAGAGGAGACTGAGGTATGGAGAGATGACAGGAGGAGAGGAGACTGAGGGATGGAGAGATGACAGGAGGAGAGGAGACTGAGACATGACAGGAGGAGAGGAGACTGAGGGATGGAGAGATGACAGGAGGAGAGGAGACTGAGACATGACAGGAGGAGAGGAGACTGAGGGATGGAGAGATGACAGGAGGAGAGGAGACTGAGGGATGGAGAGATGACAGGAGGAGAGGAGAGCAGGAGACTGAGGGATGGAGAGATGACAGGAGGAGAGGAGATGAGGGATGGAGAGATGACAGGAGGAGAGGAGACTGAAGGATGGAGAGATGACAGGAGGAGAGGAGACTGAGGGATGGAGAGATGACAGGAGGAGAGGAGACTGAGGGATGGAGAGATGACAGGAGGAGAGGAGACTGAGGGATGGAGAGATGACAGGAGGAGAGGAGACTGAGGGATGGAGAGATGACAGGAGGAGAGGAGACTGAGGGATGGAGAGATGACAGGAGGAGAGGAGACTGAGGGATGGAGAGATGACAGGAGGAGAGGAGACTGAGGGATGGAGAGATGACAGGAGGAGAGGAGACTGAGGGATGGAGAGATGACAGGAGGAGAGGAGACTGAGGGATGGAGAGATGACAGGAGGAGAGGAGACTGAGGGATGGAGAGATGACAGGAGGAGAGGAGACTGAGGGATGGAGAGATGACAGGAGGAGAGGAGACTGAGGGATGGAGAGATGACAGGAGGAGAGCAGGAGACTGAGGGATGGAGAGATGACAGGAGGAGAGGAGACTGAGGGATGGAGAGATGACAGGAGGAGAGCAGGAGACTGAGGGATGGAGAGATGACAGGAGGAGAGGAGACTGAGGGATGGAGAGATGACAGGAGGAGAGGAGACTGAGGGATGGAGAGATGACAGGAGGAGAGGAGACTGAGGGATGGAGAGATGACAGGAGGGAGAGGAGACTGAGGGATGGAGAGATGACAGGAGGAGAGGAGACTGAGGGATGGAGAGATGACAGGAGGAGAGGAGACAGGGGGATGGAGAGATGACAGGAGGAGAGGAGACTGAGGGATGGAGAGATGACAGGAGGAGAGGAGACTGAGGGATGGAGAGATGACAGGAGGAGAGGAGACTGAGGAATGGAGAGATGACAGGAGGAGAGGAGACTGAGGGATGGAGAGATGACAGGAGGAGAGGAGACTGAGGGATGGAGAGATGACAGGAGGAGAGGAGACTGAGGGATGGAGAGATGACAGGAGGAGAGGAGACTGAGGGATGGAGAGATGACAGGAGGAGAGGAGACTGAGGGATGGAGAGATGACAGGAGGAGAGGAGACTGAGGGATGGAGAGATGACAGGAGGAGAGGAGACTGAGGGATGGAGAGATGACAGGAGGAGAGGAGACTGAGGGATGGAGAGATGACAGGAGGAGAGGAGACTGAGGGATGGAGAGATGACAGGAGGAGAGGAGACTGAGGGATGGAGAGATGACAGGAGGAGAGGAGACTGAGGGATGGAGAGATGACAGGAGGAGAGGAGACTGAGGGATGGAGAGATGACAGGAGGAGAGGAGACTGAGGGATGGAGAGATGACAGGAGGAGAGGAGACTGAGGATGGAGAGGACTGAGGGATGGAGAGATGACAGGAGGAGAGGAGACTGAGGGGATGGAGAGATGACAGGAGGAGAGGAGACTGAGGGATGGAGAGATGACAGGAGGAGAGGAGACTGAGGGATGGAGAGATGACAGGAGGAGAGCGAGACTGAGGGATGGAGAGATGACAGGAGGAGAGGAGACTGAGGGATGGAGAGATGACAGGAGGAGAGGAGACTGAGGGATGGAGAGATGACAGGAGGAGAGGAGACTGAGGGATGGAGAGATGACAGGAGGAGAGGAGACTGAGGGATGGAGAGATGACAGGAGGAGAGGAGACTGAGGGATGGAGAGATGACAGGAGGAGAGGAGACTGAGGGATGGAGAGATGACAGGAGGAGAGGAGACTGAGGGATGGAGAGATGACAGGAGGAGAGGAGACTGAGGGATGGAGAGATGACAGGAGGAGAGGAGACTGGGGATGGAGAGATGACAGGAGGAGAGGAGACTGAGGGATGGAGAGATGACAGGAGGAGAGGAGACTGAGGGATGGAGAGATGACAGGAGGAGAGGAGACTGAGGGATGGAGAGATGACAGGAGGAGAGGAGACTGAGGGATGGAGAGATGACAGGAGGAGAGGAGACTGAGGGATGGAGAGATGACAGGAGGAGAGGAGACTGAGGGATGGAGAGATGACAGGAGGAGAGGAGACTGAGGGATGGAGAGATGACAGGAGGAGAGGAGACTGAGGGATGGAGAGATGACAGGAGGAGAGGAGACTGAGGGATGGAGAGATGACAGGAGGAGAGGAGACTGAGGGATGGAGAGATGACAGGAGGAGAGGAGACTGAGGGATGGAGAGATGACAGGAGGAGAGGAGACTGAGGGATGGAGAGATGACAGGAGGAGAGGAGACTGAGGGATGGAGAGATGACAGGAGGAGAGGAGACTGAGGGATGGAGAGATGACAGGAGGAGAGGAGACTGAGGGATGGAGAGATGACAGGAGGAGAGGAGACTGAGGGATGGAGAGATGACAGGAGGAGAAGGTCAGGCTAGTCTTACTGTCTGGGTTACAGCTTGGGAAGGTCAGGCTAGCCTTACTGTCTGGGGTAGGACTTGGGAAGGTCGGGCTAGTCTTACTGTCTGGTGTAGGGCTTGGGAAGGTCAGGCTAGTTTTACTGTCTTGGGTTACAGCTTGGGAAGGTCAGGCTAGTCTTACTGTCTGGGTTACAGCTTGGGAAGGTCAGCCTAGTCTTACTGTCTGGGGTAGGGCTTGGGAAGGTCAGGCTAGTCTTACTGTCTGGGGTAGGGCTTGGGAAGGTCAGGCTAGTCTTACTGTCTTGGGTAGGGCTTGGGAAGGTCAGGCTAGTCTTACTGTCTGGGGTAGGACTTGGGAAGGTCAGGCTAGTCTTACTGTCTGGAGTAGGGCTTGGGAAGGTCAGGCTAGTCTTACTGTCTTGGGTTACAGCTTGGGAAGGTCAGGCTAGTCTTACTGTCTGGGTTACAGCTTGGGAAGGTCAGCCTAGTCTTACTGTCTGGGGTAGGGCTTGGGAAGGTCAGGCTAGTCTTACTGTCTGGGGTAGGGCTTGGGAAGGTCAGGCTAGTCTTACTGTCTTGGGTAGGACTTGGGAAGGTCAGGCTAGTCTTACTGTCTTGGGTAGGGCTTGGGAAGGTCAGGCTAGTCTTACTGTCTGGGGTAGGACTTGGGAAGGTCAGGCAAGTCTTACTGTCTGGGGTAGGGCTTGGGAAGGTCAGGCTAGTCTTACTGTCTGGGGTAGGGCTTGGGAAGGTCAGGCTAGTCTTACTGTCTGGGGTAGGGCTTGGGAAGGTCAGGCTAGTCTTACTGTCTTGGGTAGGACTTGGGAAGGTCAGGCTAGTCTTACTGTCTGGGTTACAGCTTGGGAAGGTCAGGCTAGTCTTACTGTCTGGGGTAGGGCTTGGGAAGGTCAGGCTAGTCTTACTGTCTTTGGTAGGGCTTGGGAAGGTCAGGCTAGTCTTACTGTCTGGGGTAGGGCTTGGGAAGGTCAGGCTAGTCTTACTGTCTTGGGTAGGGCTTGGGAAGATCAGGCTAGTCTTACTGTCTGGGGTAGGACTTGGGAAGGTCAGGCTAGTCTTACTGTCTGGGGTAGGGCTTGGGAAGGTCAGGCTAGTCTTACTGTCTTGGGTTACAGCTTGGGAAGGTCAGGCTAGTCTTACTGTCTGGGTTACAGCTTGGGAAGGTCAGCCTAGTCTTACTGTCTGGGGTAGGGCTTGGGACGGTCAGGCTAGTCTTACTGTCTTGGGTAGGACTTGGGAAGGTCAGGCTAGTCTTACTGTCTTGGGTAGGGCTTGGGAAGGTCAGGCTAGTCTTACTGTCTGGGGTAGGACGTGGGAAGGTCAGGCAAGTCTTACTATCTGGGGTAGGGCTTGGGAAGGTCAGGCTAGTCTTACTGTCTGGGGTAGGGCTTGGGAAGGTCAGGCTAGTCTTACTGTCTTGGGTAGGACTTGGGAAGGTCAGGCTAGTCTTACTGTCTGGGTTACAGCTTGGGAAGGTCAGGCTAGTCTTACTGTCTGGGGTAGGGCTTGGGAAGGTCAGGCTAGTCTTACTGTCTTGGGTAGGGCTTGGGAAGGTCAGGCTAGTCTTACTGTCTGGGGTAGGGCTTGGGAAGGTCAGGCTAGTCTTACTGTCTTGGGTAGGGTTTGGGAAGGTCAGGCTAGTCTTACTGTCTGGGTTACAGCTTGGGAAGGTCAGGCTAGTCTTACTGTCTGGGTAGGGCTTGGGAAGGTCAGGCTAGTCTTACTGTCTTGGGTAGGGCTTGGGAAGGTCAGGCTAGTCTTACTGTCTTGCGTAGGGCTTGGGAAGGTCAGGCTAGTCTTACTGTCTGGGGTAGGGCTTGGGAAGGTCAGGCTAGTCTTACTGTCTGGGGTAGGGCTTGGGAAGGTCAGGCTAGTCTTACTGTCTGGGGTAGGGCTTGGGAAGGTCAGGCTAGTCTTACTGTCTGGGGTAGGGCTTGGGAAGGTCAGGCTAGTCTTACTGTCTTGGGTAGGGCTTGGGAAGGTCAGGCTAGTCTTACTGTCTGGGTTACAGCTTGGGAAGGTCAGGCTAGTCTTACTGTCTGGGGTAGGGCTTGGGAAGGTCAGGCTAGTCTTACTGTCTGGGGTAGGGCTTGGGAAGGTCAGGGCAGGGATTAGTGTGATCAGTGTTTTCACCCCCCTCAGTCCCCTGTCTATCATCTAACCTCTGACCTCTCCCCTGCTCCGCTCTGATCTGCTGTGCTGTGTGGCTTGCAGCTGGCCTGTCTGTCAGTCAATAGAATGGGCCTGGGAAAGACTGGCTGGCTGTGGAGGCTAGCGCATTACTTTTTATTTTACATCTCTACATTATTTCTTTTCATTCAACTTTCTCTGCTTATTTCACCTCTCTTTGTCCATCCCTCCATCTCATCTATACTCCCCCTCTCTCTCTCTCTCTCTCTCTCTCTCCCTCCCTCCCTCCCTCCCTCCCTTCCTCCATCTCATCTCATCTCTACTCCCTCTCTCTGTCTCTCTCTCTCTCTCTCTGTCTCTCTCTCTCTCTCTCTGTCTCGTTCTCTCTCTCTCGTTCTCTCTCTCTCTCTCTCTCTCTCTCTCTCTCTCTCTCTCTCTCTCTCTCTCTCTCCATCTCATCTATACTCTCTCTCTCTCTCTCTCTCTCTCTCTCTCTCTCTCTCTCTCTCTCTCTCTCTCTCTCTCTCTCTCTCTCTCTCTCTCTCTCCCTCCCTTCCTCCATCTCATCTCATCTCTACTCCCTCTCTCTGTCTCTCTCTCTCTCTCTCTCTGTCTCGTTCTCTCTTTCTCTCTCTCTCTCTCTCTCTCTCTCTCTGTCCCTCCCTCCCTCCATCTCATCTCTACTCCCTCTCTCTCTCTTTCTCTGTCTCTCTCTGTCTCGCTCTCGTTCCCTCTCTCTCTCTCTCTCTCTCTCTCTCTCTCTCTCTCTCTCTCTCTCTTTCTCTGTCTCTCTCTGTCTCGCTCTCGTTCCCTCTCTCTATCTCTCTCTCTCTCTCTCTCTCTCTCTCTCTCTCTCTCTCTCTCTCTCTCTCTCTCTCTCTCTCTCCCTCCGTCTCTCTCTCTCTCTCTCTCTCTCTCTCCGTCTCTCTCTGTCTCTCTCTCTCTCTCTCTTTCCCTCTCTCTCCTCTCATCTCTAATAACATATTCAGTAACCAGAATAGCGTCTCATTCAATCTGCTGTAACATCAGCGTTAGCAGGAGTAGGGTTAGTTGTAACCGTAGTAACTATATGCCCCACCTCTTTCACAACATGATAAAAGCAGATAGCCCTGAAAACAATAAAAGCCTTTTATGATCCAAGTTGACCTGAATGTGTTGTACAGTTCTGAGTGTTCACTCCTGGGTGGGTACTGTCGCTCCTCTAGTAGCTAGCAGAGCAACACAAATGGTACCCTATTCCCTATATAGCACACTACTTTAGACCAGAGCCCTATGACACCCTATTCCCTATATAGTGCACTACTTTGAGCAGATCCCTGTAGTGCACCATATAAGGAACAGGGTGGCAGTTGCTCCACAGCCCTGCATTACACAGCAATGGGATTCTCTGCTGTATATAGCAGCAGCATTATGACCCACTGGACACCTCCGTCTAAATGAGATGTTAGTGATGTCCCATACCTCTCTGGCCAACACACACACACACACACACAATCCAGGCTTTCACACACTGCCCAGTGGCCTGCTTCCAAGCATCCAGCTGCACAGGGAGATAGTGTATTTGTGTGAGTGCGTGCAGACTGTGAGTGTTGTATGTCTGTATACACACACACACCCGTTCCCGTTATGTCTCTCATTTCTGACTGTGTTTGTGTTTGTGTCTGCCTGTGTGATTGTTGCCAGAAGGCCATCCCAACCAGACAGCCTCCAGCGTGTGGAGAGGAGAGGAGAGAAGGCCTTGTCAAAAGGCAATCTTTTATTTCTCACAATGTGCTGGCCCCCATGTCAGGCCTGGAGCTAACTGGACAAATTCCTTCCTCTTCCATTTGGCCGTCAGCCTGCTGGGGAAATACACGAGAGAGGAGAGGAGGGAGAGAAGGAAGGGGAGAGGGGAGGGTGAATGGGCTGGTCTAGTGTGGTCTGACAGGAGGGTGGATGGGCTGGTCTAGTGTGGTCTGACACACTATCTGTTCTCTACTTAGTCTCATCTAACCCCTCTCTGTTCTCTACTTAGTCTCATCTAACCCCTATCTGTTCTCTACTTAGTCTCATCTAACCCCTATCTGTTCTCTACTTAGTCTCATCTAACCCCTATCTGTTCTCTACTTAGTCTCATCTAATCCCTATCTGTTCTCTACTTAGTCTCATCTAACCCCTATCTGTTCTCTACTTAGTCTCATCTAACCCCTATCTGTTCTCTACTTAGTCTCATCTAACCCCTATCTGTTCTCTACTTAGTCTCATCTAACCCCTATCTGTTCTCTACTTAGTCTCATCTAATCCCTATCTGTTCTCTACTTAGTCTCATCTAATCCCTATCTGTTCTCTACTTAGTCTCATCTAATCCCTATCTGTTCTCTACTTAGTCTCATCTAACCATTATCTGTTCTCTACTTAGTCTCATCTAACCCCTATCTGTTCTCTACTTAGTCTCATCTAACCCCTCTCTGTTCTCTAAATCTCATCTAATCCCTATCTGTTCTCTACTTAGTCTCATCTAACCACTATCTGTTCTCTACTTAGTCTCACCTAACCCCTATCTGTTCTCTAAATCTCATCTAACCCCTATCTGTTCTCTACTTAGTCGTATGTAACCCCTATCTGTTCTCTAAATCTCATCTAATCCCTATCTGTTCTCTAAATCTCACCTAACCCCTATCTGTTCTCTACTTAGTCTCATCTAACCCCTATCTGTTCTCTACTTAGTCTCACCTAACCCCTATCTGTTCTCTACTTAGTCTCACCTAACCCCTATCTGTTCTCTAAATCTCATCTAATCCCTATCTGTTCTCTACTTAGTCTCATCTAACCCCTATCTGTTCTCTACTTAGTCTCACCTAACCCCTATCTGTTCTCTACTTAGTCTCATCTAACCCCTCTCTGTTCTCTACTTAGTCTCATCTAACCCCTATCTGTTCTCTACTTAGTCTCACCTAACCCCTATCTGTTCTCTACTTAGTCTCACCTAACCCCTATCTGTTCTCTACTTAGTCTCATCTATTTATTTATTTTATTTTTATTTCACCTTTATTTAACCAGGTAAACCAGTTGAGAACAAGTTCTCATTTACAACTGCGACCTGGCCAAGATAAAGCATAGCAGTGCGATAAAAACAACAACACAGAGTTACATATGGGGTAAAACAAAACAAAAATAAATAAATAAAAAAATACAACAGAAATACAATTAATATACAGTGTGCAAATTTAGCAAGTTATGGAGGTAAGGCAATAAAATAGGCTATAGTGCAAAATAATTACAATTTAGTATTAACACTGGAATGATGTGCAAGAGATGATGTGCAAATAGAGATACTGGGGTACAGATGAGCAAAATAAATAACAATATAGGGATGAGGTAGTTGGGCGGGCTAATTTCAGATGGGCTGTGTACAGGTGCAGTGATCGGTAAGGTGCTCTGACAACTGATGCTTAAAGTTAGTTTAGTGAGGGAGATAAGCTTCTCCAGTTTCAGAGATTTTTGCAATTTGTTCCAGTCATTGGCAGCAGAGAACTGGAAGGAATTGCGGCCAAAGGAGGTGTTGGCTTTGGGGATGACCAGTGAGATATACCCGCTGGAGCGCAGACTACGGGTGGGTGTTGCTATGGTGACCAATGAGCTAAGATAAGGCGGGGATTTGCCTAGCAGTGATTTATAGATGGCCTGGAGCCAGTGGGTTTGGCGACGAATATGTAGTGAGGACCAGCCAACAAGAGCGTACAGGTCACAGTGGTGGGTATTATATGGGGCTTTGGAGACAAAACGGATGGCACTGTGATAGACAACATCCAGTTTGCTGAGTAGAGTGTTGGAGGCTATTTTGTAAATGACATCGCCGAAGTCAAGGATCGGTAGGATAGTCAGTTTTACAAGGGCATGTTTGGCAGCATGAGTGAAGGAGGCTTTGTTGCGAAATAGGAAACCGATTCTAGATTTGATTTAACTTTGGATTGGAGATTCTTAATGTGAGTCTGGAAGGAGAGTTTACAGTCTAACCAGACACCTAGATATTTGTAGTTGTCCACGTACTCTAGGTCAGACCCGTCTAGAGTAGTGATTCTAGTCGGGTGGGCGGGTGCAAGCAGCGTTCGGTTGAAGAGCATGCATTTTGTTTTACTAGTGTTTAAGAGCAGTTGGAGGCTACTGAAGGAGTGTTGTATGGAATTGAAGCTCGTTTGGAGGTTTGTTAACACAGTGTCCAATGAAGGGCCAGATGTATACACAATGGTGTCGTCTGCGTAGAGGTGGATCTGAGAGTCACCAGCAGCAAGAGCGACGTCATTGATATACACAGAGAAAAGAGTTGGCCCAAGAATTGAACCCTGTGGCACCCCCATAGAGACTGCCATAGGTCCAGACAACAGGCCCTCCGATTTGACACATTGAACTCTATCTATCTGAGAAGTAGTTGGTGAACCAGGCGAGGCAGTCATTTGAGAAACCAAGGCTATTTAGTCTGCCAATAAGAATGCGGTGGTTGACAGAGTCGAAAGCCTTGGCCAGGTCAATGAAAACGGCTGCACAGTACTGTCTTTTATCGATCGCGGTTATAATATCATTTAGGACCTTGAGCGTGGCTGAAGTGCACCCATGACCAGCTCGGAAACCGGATTGCATAGCGGAGAAGGTACGGTGGGATTCGAAATGGTTGGTGATCTGTTTGTTGACTTGGCTTTCAAAAACTTTTGAAAGGCAGGGCAGGATGGATATGGGTCTGTAACAGTTTGGATCTAGAGTGTCACCCCCTTTGAAGAGGGGGATGACCGCGGCAGCTTTCCAATCTCTGGGGATCTCAGACGTTACGAAAGAGAGGTTGAACAGGCTAGTAATAGGGGTTGCGACAATTTCGGCGGCTAGTTTTAGAAAGAAAGGGTCCAGATTGTCTAGTCCAGATATGATTTGTAGGGGTCCAGATTTTGCAGCTCTTTTAGAACATCAGCTGTCTGGATTTGTGTGAAGGAGAAGCGGGGGGGGCATGGGCAAGTTGCAGCGGAGGGTGCAGAGCTGGTGGCCGGGGTAGTGGTAGCCAGGTGGAAAGCATGGCCAGCCGTAGCAAAATGCTTGTTGAAATTCTCGATTATTGTAGATTTATCGGTGGTGATAGTGTTTCCTAGCCTCAGTGCAGTGGGCAGCTGGGAGGAAGTGCTCTTATTTTCCATGGACTTTACAGTGTCCCAAAACTTTTTGGAGTTAGTGCTACAGGATGCAAATTTCTGTTTGAAAAAGTTAGCCTTTGCTTTCCTAACTGCTTGTGTATATTGGTTCCTAACTTCCCTGAAAAGTTGCATATCACGGGGGCTATTTGATGCTAATGCAGTACGCCACAGGATGTTTTTGTGCTGGTCAAGGGCAGTCAAGTCTGAGGAGAACCAGGGGCTATATCTGTTCTTAGTTTAGTTCTGTATTTTTTGAATGGGGCATGTCTATTTAAGATTGAGAGGAAATTACTTTTAAAGAACAACCAGGCATCCTCTACTGACGGAATGAGATCTATATCCATCCAGGATACCTGGGCCAGGTCAATTAGGAAGGCCTGCTCGCTGAAGTGTTTTTGGGAGCGTTTGACAGTGATGAGGGGTGGTC
>JAVHNI010000080.1:0-10000 GCA_031479575.1 Coregonus ussuriensis | reverse complement strand
TTTCTGCAAAGGGACCAGGACGACTGATCCGTGTAAAGGAAAGAATGAATGGGGTCATGTATCGTGAGATTTTGAGTGAAAACCTCCTTCCATCAGCAAGGGCATTGAAGATGAAACGTGGCTGGGTCTTTCAGCATGACAATGATCCCAAACACACCGCCTGGGCAACGAAGGAGTGGCTTCGTAAGAAGCATTTCAAGGTCCTGGAGTGGCCTAGCCAGTCTCCCGATCTCAACCCCATAGAAAATCATTGGAGGGAGTTGAAAGTCCGTGTTGCTCAGCGACAGCCCCAACACATCACTGCTCTAGAGGATATCTGCATGGAGGAATGGGCCAAAATACCAGCAACAATGTGTGAAAACCTTGTGAAGACTTACAGAAAACGTTTGACCTGTGTCATTGCCAACAAAGGGTATATAACAAAGTATTGAGAAACTTTTGTTATTGACCAAATACTTATTTTCCACCATAATTTGCAAATACATTCATTAAAAATCCTACAATGTGATTTTCTGGATTTTTGTAAATACAGTGGGGAAAAAAAGTATTTAGTCAGCCACCAATTGTGCAAGTTCTCCCACTTAAAAAGATGAGAGAGGCCTGTAATTTTCATCATAGGTACACGTCAACTATGACAGACAAATTGAGAAAAAATTTCCAGAAAATCACATTGTAGGATTTTTTATGAATTTATTTGCAAATTATGGTGGAAAATAAGTATTTGGTCACCTACAAACAAGCAAGATTTCTGGCTCTCACAGACCTGTAACTTCTTCTTTAAGAGGCTCCTCTGTCCTCCACTCGTTACCTGTATTAATGGCACCTGTTTGAACTTGACTTGTTATCAATATAAAAGACACCTGTCCACAACCTCAAACAGTCACACTCCAAACTCCACTATGGCCAAGACCAAAGAGCTGTCAAAGGACACCAGAAACAAAATTGTAGACCTGCACCAGGCTGGGAAGACTGAATCTGCAATAGGTAAGCAGCTTGGTTTGAAGAAATCAACTGTGGGAGCAATTATTAGGAAATGGAAGACATACAAGACCACTGATAATCTCCTTCGATCTGGGGCTCCACGCAAGATCTCACCCCGTGGGGTCAAAATGATCACAAGAACGGTGAGCAAAAATCCCAGAACCACACGGGGGGACCTAGTGAATGACCTGCAGAGAGCAGGGACCAAAGTAACAAAGCCTACCATCAGTAACACACTACGCCGCCAGGGACTCAAATCCTGCAGTGCCAGACGTGTCCCCCTGCTTAAGCCAGTACATGTCCAGGTCCGTCTGAAGTTTGCTAGAGTGCATTTGGATGATCCAGAAGAGGATTGGGAGAATGTCATATGGTCAGATGAAACCAAAATAGAACTTTTTGGTAAAAACTCAACTCGTCGTGTTTGGAGGACAAAGAATGCTGAGTTGCATCCAAAGAACACCATACCTACTGTGAAGCATGGGGGTGGAAACATCATGCTTTGGGGCTGTTTTTCTGCAAAGGGACCAGGACAACTGATCCGTGTAAAGGAAAGAATGAATGGGGCCATGCATGTATCGTGAGATTTTGAGTGAAAATCTCCTTCCATCAGCAAGGGCATTGAAGATGAAACGTGGCTGGGTCTTTCAGCATGACAATGATCCCAAACACATCGCCCGGGCAACGAAGGAGTGGCTTCATAAGAAGCATTTCAAGGTCCTGGAGTGGCCTAGCCAGTCTCCAGATCTCAACCCCATAGAAAATCTTTGGAGGGAGTTGAAAGTCTGTGTTGCCCAGCGACAGCCCCAAAACATCACTGCTCTAGAGGAGATCTGCATGGAGGAATGGGCCAAAATACCAGCAACAGTGTGTGAAAACCTTGTGAAGACTTACAGAAAATGTTTGACCTGTGTCATTGCCAACAAAGGGTATATGACAAAGTATTGAGAAACTTTTGTTATTGACCAAATACTTATTTTCCACCATAATTTGCAAATAAATTCATTAAAAATCCTACAATGTGATTTTCTGGATTTTTTTTTCTCATTTTGTCTGTCATAGTTGACGTGTACCTATGATGAAAATTACAGGCCTCTCTCATCTTTTTAAGTTGGAGAATTTGCACAATTGGTGGCTGACTAAATACTTTTTTTCCCCACTGTAATTTTGTCTGTCATAGTTGACGTGTAGCTATGATGAAAATTACAGGCCTCTCTCATCTTTTTAAGTGGGATAACTTGCACAATTGGTGGCTGACTAAATACTTTCCCCCCCCACTGTATCTATAGTCTCTACAATACCATATATCTATAGTCTCTACAATACCATATCTCTATAATCTCTACAATACCATATATCTATAGTCTCTACAATACCATATCTCTATAATCTCTACAATACCATATATCTATATTCTCTACAATACCATATATCTATAGTCTCTACAATACCATATATCTATAGTCTCTACAATACCATATATCTATAGTCTCTACAATACCATATATCTATAGTCTCTACAATACCATATCTCTATAATCTCTACAATACCATATATCTATAGTCTCTACAATACCATATATCTATAATCTCTACAATACCATATATCTATAGTCTCTACAATACCATATATCTATAATATCTACAATACCATATATCTATAATCTCTACAATACCATATATCTATAGTCTCTACAATACCGTATCTCTACAATACCATATATCTATAGTCTCTACAATACCATATATCTATAATATCTACAATACCATATCTCTATAATCTCTACAATACCATATCTCTACAATACCATATCTCTATAGTCTCTACAATACCATATCTCTACAATACCATATCTCTATAATCTCTACAATACCATATCTCTACAATACCATATATCTATAGTCTCTACAATACCATATATCTATAATATCTACAATACCATATCTCTATAATCTCTACAATACCATATCTCTACAATACCATATCTCTATAGTCTCTACAATACCATATCTCTACAATACCATATCTCTATAATCTCTACAATACCATATCTCTACAATACCATATATCTATAGTCTCTACAATACCATATATATATAGTCTCTACAATACCATATATCTATAATCTCTACAATACCATATATCTATAATCTCTACAATACCATATATCTATAGTCTCTACAATACCATATCTACAATACCATATATCTATAGTCTCTACAATACCATATATCTATAGTCTCTACAACACCATATATCTATAGTCTCTACAACACCATATATCTATAGTCTCTACAATACCATATATCTACAATACCATATATCTACAATACCATATATCTATAGTCTCTACAATACCATATATCTCTAATCTCTACAATACCATATATCTATAATCTCTACAATACCATATCTATAGTCTCTACAATACCATATATCTATAGTCTCTACAATACCATATACAGTGGGGAGAACAAGTATTTGATACACTGCCGATTTTGCAGGTTTTCCTACTTACAAAGCATGTAGAGGTCTGTAATTTTTATCATAGGTACACTTCAACTGTGAGAGACGGAATCTAAAACAAAAATCCAGAAAATCACATTGTATGATTTTTAAGTAATTAATTTGCATTTTATTGCATGACATAAGTATTTGATACATCAGAAAAGCAGAACTTAATATTTGGTACAGAAACCTTTGTTTGCAATTACAGAGATCATACGTTTCCTGTAGGTCTTGACCAGGTTTGCACACACTGCAGCAGGGATTTTGGCCCATTCCTCCATACAGACCTTCTCCAGATCCTTCAGGTTTCGGGGCTGTTGCTGGGCAATACGGACTTTCAGCTCCCTCCAAAGATGTTCTATTGGGTTCAGGTCTGGAGACTGGCTACACCATCCCAGGACCTTGAGATGCTTCTTACGGAGCCACTCCTTAGTTGCCCTGGCTGTGTGTTTCGGGTCATTGTCATGCTGGAAGACTCAGCCACGACCCATCTTCAATGCTCTTACTGAGGGAAGGAGGTTGTTGGCCAAGATCTCGCGATACATGGCCCCATCCATCCTCCCCTCAATACGGCACAGTCGTCCTGTCCCCTTTGCAGAAAAGCATCCCCAAAGAATGTTTCAACCTCCATGCTTCACGGTTGGGATGGTGTTCTTGGGGTTGTACTCATCCTTCTTCTTCCTCCAAACACGGCGAGTGGAGTTTAGACCAAAAAGCTATATTTTTGTCTCATCAGACCACATGACCTTCTCCCATTCCTCCTCTGGATCATCCAGATGGTCATTGGCAAACTTCAGACGGGCCTGGACATGCGCTGGCTTGAGCAGGGGGACCTTGCGTGCGCTGCAGGATTTTAATCCATGACGGCGTAGTGTGTTACTAATGGTTTTCTTTGAGACTGTGGTCCCAGCTCTCTTCAGGTCATTGACCAGGTCCTGCCGTGTAGTTCTGGGCTGATCCCTCACCTTCCTCATGATCATTGATGCCCCACGAGGTGAGATCTTACATGGAGCCCCAGACCGAGGGTGATTGACCGTCATCTTGAACTTCTTCCATTTTCTAATAATTGCGCCAACAGTTGTTGCCTTCTCACCAAGCTGCTTGCCTATTGTCCTGTAGCCCATCCCAGCCTTGTGCAGGTCTACAATTTTATCCCTGATGTCCTTACACAGCTCTCTGGTCTTGGCCATTGTGGAGAGGTTGGAGTCTGTTTGATTGAGTGTGTGGACAGGTGTCTTTTATACAGGTAACGAGTTCAAACAGGTGCAGTTAATACAGGTAATGAGTGGAGAACAGAAGGGCTTCTTAAAGAAAAACTAACAGGTCTGTGAGAGCCGGAATTCTTACTGGTTGGTAGGTGATCAAATACTTATGTCATGCAAATTAATTACTTAAAAATCATACAATGTGATTTTCTGGATTTTGGTTTTAGTTTCCGTCTCTCACAGTTGAAGTGTACCTATGATAAAAATTACAGACCTCTACATGCTTTGTAAGTAGGAAAACCTGCAAAATCGGCAGTGTATCAAATACTTGTTCTCCCCACTGTATCTATAGTCTCTACAATACCATATCTTTATAATCTCTACAATACCATATATCTATAGTCTCTACCAGGGGCGGTGTGTTCAATAGGGCGATATGGGCGACGCACTGCCAAACGGGAAAAGGAAGGGATTTTTCTTCTAATCAATTATATCACGGCAACAGTAGTTATCAGTGTTGTAATCTAGACGTCTGATCTGCCACAGTGCCACTAAATGTCCAATCAGGCTAAAGTCGTGCTTCAAATGCCCCCCCCCCCCCCTTTTGGGGCGATTTCAGTCAGGTTGAAAATCGCCCAGAAGTCTGTCATAGACTCCCATGTAAAATCTATTTTTTTCAAATATCAGAGCTTTCAATACAATCTCTATGGGTTTCTGAGGGCTTGCACTTACGCGCTTTCGTCATACGTAACGTAACCATGAACGTAACTAAGAAAAGAGCGGGTAGCCTCATCAATCAATTCACTACTACTGTAAAAATGGCTAGGCTTCAGTGCAACTCGATTGTGTCTTTGAAAGAAGTTCCTTTTTGGCGGCGAACAAATGAAGATAAATTGGCAACGAAACAATTAGGACCTCCCAGACCAAATTTAATAATTCAACAGGTTTCTACTAAAGGGGGGAAGTCCTACACCCGAGGATTTTCCAAAAAAAAAATTGGTACGAACGAAAAACCTGGCTAGCAGGCTGCGATGTAGCTAATGCAGTCTTCTGCTACCCCCTGCTTACTCTTTCACCCTGAAGGCGGCACGGCAGACAGCACCGCTTGGACAGCGACTGGTGTGTAACGGACATGCACCATCTTTCAGGAAAGATTAAGAAACATGAGCTGTCAAAGACCCACATGGATAGCTGTTTGAGATTGTCTGCTTTGGGGAGAGTGAACATTCCCACTCAACTGGATGAGGGATACAGGCTAGCTGTCCGCCGCCACAACAATGAGGTTAGTGTTGATAATCACAAGTTTACTGGAGAACTGAAACTGACAAGGCTGACAAGATAGGACCCTTTTGTCCATTGTTATTGGATAGGAACAGAACTTATAACCAGCTCCTGACCTAAATAGATCTTAGCACAACATTTTACTCAACATATCATATTCCATATTCACTATAACAAATATATTTACTACGACATTAGCAAGAACCGCCACATCCTCAGCCGGCTAATCCAGTGTGTGAAGTTTTGCGGAGTGTTTGAGTTAGCTTTGCGAGGCAAAGATGAAACTGAGGGCTCCACCAACCCTGGTAAGCCAACACTTTTGAGATCAGTCAATAAATGCTTCTGGTATTGACTTATATGCTGCCCCTGTCTTCATGTTGTTGCTGGACATATCTTTTTTTAAATGTGTGTAGGTCACCTAAATCATCAGAAAAATTGCCCCCCCTGAGAATTTTTTCAGGAGCCGCCACTGGTCTCTACAATACCATATATCTATAGTCTCTACAATACCATATATCTATAGTCTCTACAATACCATATATCTATAGTCTCTACAATACCATATATCTATAGTCTCTACAATACCATATATCTATAGTCTCTACAATACCATATATCTATAGTCTCTACAATACCATATATTTATAATCTCTACAATACCATATCTCTATAATCTCTACAATACCATATCTCTATAATCTCTACAATACCATATCTCTATAATCTCTACAATACCATATATCTATAGTCTCTACAATACCATATATCTATAGTCTCTACAATACCATATATCTAGTCTCTACAATACCATATATCTAGTCTCTACAATACCATATATCTATAGTCTCTACAATACCATATATCTATAGTCTCTACAATACCATATATCTATAGTCTCTACAATACCATATATCTATAGTCTCTACAATACCATATCTCTATAGTCTCTACAATACCATATATCTATAGTCTCTACAATACCATATATCTACAATACCATATATCTATAATCTCTACAATACCATATATCTATAATCTCTACAATACCATATATCTATAGTCTCTACAATACCATATCTCTACAATACCATATATCTATAATCTCTACAATACCATATATCTATTATCTCTACAATACCATATATCTATAATCTCTACAATACCATATATCTATAATCTCATCTCTACAATACCATATATCTATAGTCTCTACAATACCATATATCTATAATCTCTACAATACCATATATCTATAGTCTCTACAATACCATATATCTATAGTCTCTACAATACCATATCTCTATAATCTCTACAATACCATATATCTATAGTCTCTACAATACAATATATCTATAGTCTCTACAATACCATATCTCTATAATCTCTACAATACCATATATCTATAGTCTCTACAATACCATATATCTATAGTCTCTACAATACCATATATCTATAGTCTCTACAATACCATATATCTATAGTCTCTACAATACCATATATCTATAATCTCTACAATACCATATATCTATAATCTCTACAATACCATATCTCTATAATCTCTACAATACCATATATCTATAGTCTCTACAATACCATATATCTATAGTCTCTACAATACCATATATCTATAGTCTCTACAATACCATATATCTATAGTCTCTACAATACCATATATACATAGTCTCTACAATACCATATATCTATAGTCTCTACAATACCATATCTATAATCTCTACAATACCATATATTTATAGTCTCTACAATACCATATATATATAGTCTCTACAATACCATATATCTATAATCTCTACAATACCATATCTATAATCTCTACAATACCATATATCTATAGTCTCTACAATACCATATATCTATAGTCTCTACAATACCATATCTATAGTCTCTACAATACCATATATATATAGTCTCTACAATACCATATATCTATAGTCTCTACAATACCACATATCTATAGTCTCTGCAATACCATATATCTATAGTCTCTACAATACCATATCTCTATAATCTCTACAATACCATATATCTATAATCTCTACAATACCATATATATATAGTCTCTACAATACCATATATCTATAGTTTCTACAATACCATATATCTATAATCTCTACAATACCATATATCTATAATCTCTACAATACCATATATCTATAATCTCTACAATACCATATATCTATAATCTCTACAATACCATATATCTATAGTCTCTACAATACCCTATCTCTTTATCCTCCTGTTTTCAATATAATTAATTTAATGAATTCCCTGAATTCATCCCTTTTTTGCTATATTATAATGTGTTATTAATGATATGAAGGTATGAGTCCTTAACCCTGTCTGTACTGATGTGGGAGATGTGTTCAACGTGGTACAGAGTATGGTGAAGGACAGCGGGGCGGAGATATACTTCCTCTCCATCCTACAACACCTTATGCTCATCCGGAACGACTACTTTGTCCGGTAAGATCTCTCCGCCATCAATCCACACAGACCTACATCTTCCTCCTCCTTGTCCTCTTCCTCCTCCTCTTCCTCATCCTCATCCTCTTCCTCTTCCTCCTCCTTGTCCTCTTCCTCTTCCTCCTCCTTGTCCTCTTCCTCCTCCTCCTTCCTCCTCCTTGTCCTCTTCCTCCTCTTCCTGTTCCTCCTCTTTGTACTCTTCCTCATTTTCTCTTCCTCTTCCTCCTCTTCTCTTCCTCCTTCTCTTCCTCCTCTTCTCTTCCTCCTCTTCCTCCTTCTCTTCCTACTCTTCCTCCTTTGAGAGCGAAATCTTCTATTACATTACATTGATAAAGCTTTCTTTGAACCAGAGAGAGAGAGTCATCTTCTATAACATTACATTGATAAAGCTTTCTTTGAACCAGAGAGAGAGAGAGTAATCTTCTATAACATTACTAAAGCTTTCTTTGAACCAGAGAGAGAGAGAGAGAGAGAGAGAGAGAGAGAGAGAGAGAGAGAGAGAGAGAGAGAGAGAGAGAGAGAGAGAGAGAGAGAGAGAGAGAGAGAGAGAGAGAGAGAGAGAGAGAGAGAGAGAGAGAGAGAGAGAGAGAGAGAGAGAGAGAGAGAGAGAGAGAGAGAGAGAAGAGAGAGAGAGAGAGAGAGAGAGAGAGAGAGAGAGAGAGAGAGAGAGAGAGAGAGAGAGAGAGAGAGAGAGAGAGAGAGATCTTTCTTTGAAGCACTTCATGAATGCATTATTAGAGGTGATTCAGAGAAAAATGTTACTAACCCTTTTAATAGGTGATGTCATATGGAGCGTCCCCCCTCTCTCTACTGTACAGGAAGTCACAGAGTTACTGCAGGACTATCAAGATGTAGGGAGTCACAGAGTTACTGCAGGACTATCAAGATGTAGGAAGTCACAGAGTTACTGCAGGACTATCAAGATGTAGGAAGTCACAGAGTTACTGCAGGACTATCAAGATGTAGGAAGTCACAGAGTTACTGCAGGACTATCAAGATGTAGGAAGTCACAGAGTTACTGCAGGACTATCAAGATGTAGGGAGTCACAGAGTTACTGCAGGACTATCAATATGTAGGAAGTCACAGAGTTACTGAAGGACTATCAAGATGTAGGGAGTCACAGAGTTACTGCAGGACTATCAGGATGTAGGGAGTCACAGAGTTACTGCAGGACTATCAATATGTAGGAAGTCACAGAGTTACTGAAGGACTATCAAGATGTAGGAAGTCACAGAGTTACTGCAGGACTATCAAGATGTAGGAAGTCACAGAGTTACTGCAGGACTATCAAGATGTAGGGACTCACAGAGTTACTGCAGGACTATCAAGATGTAGGAAGTCACAGAGTTACTGCAGGACTATCAAGATGTAGGAAGTCACAGAGTTACTGCAGGACTATCAAGATGTAGGAAGTCAGAGTTACTGCAGGACTATCAAGATGTATGAAGTCACAGAGTTACTGCAGGACTATCAAGATGTAGGAAGTCAGAGTTACTGCAGGACTATCAAGATGTAGGAAGTCACAGAGTTACTGCAGGACTATCA
>JAVHNI010000044.1:55000-58125 GCA_031479575.1 Coregonus ussuriensis | reverse complement strand
CACTCTAGCAAACTTCAGACGGGCCTGGACATGTACTGGCTTAAGCAGGGGGACACGTCTGGCACTGCACGATTTGAGTCCCTGGCGGCGTAGTGTGTTACTGATGGTAGGCTTTGTTACTTTGGTCCCAGCTCTCTGCAGGTCATTCACTAGGTCCCCCCGTGTGGTTCTGGGATTTTTGCTCACCGTTCTTGTGATCATTTTGACCCCACGGGGTGAGATCTTGCGTGAGCCCCAGATCGAGGGAGATTATCAGTGGTCTTGTACTGTATGTCTTCCATTTCCTAATAATTGCTCCCACAGTTGATTTCTTCAAACAAGCTGCTTACCTATTGCAGATTCAGTCTTCTCCAGCCTGGTGCAGGTCTACAATTTTGTTTCTGTGTCCTTTGACAGCTCTTTGGTCTTGGCCATAGTGGAGTTTGGAGTGTGACTGTTTGAGGTTGTGGACAGGTGTCTTTTATACTGATAACAAGTTCAAACAGGTGCCATTAATACAGGTAACGAGTGGAGGACAGAGGAGCCTCTTAAAGAAGAAGTTTACAGGTCTGTGAGAGCCAGAAATCTTGCTTGTTTGTAGGTGACCAAATACTTATTTTCCACCATAATTTGCAAATAAATTCATAAAAAAATCCTACAATGTGATTTTCTGGATTTTTTTTCTCAATTTGTCTGTCATAGTTGACGTGTACCTATGATGAAAATTACAGGCCTCTCTCATCTTTTTAAGTGGGAGAACTTGCACAATTGGTGGCTGACTAAATACTTTTTTCCCCCCACTGTATATGTCCGAACTTAAGAACCAAATAGACTTCCCAAAAATAATATGGTTTTTATTTTATTTATTCACCTTTTATTAATCAGAGTCAATTTAGAACCAATGACAATCTGAATGAATGAAATACTAATTATATTAATCCTATTTAATAATTAAAATTTTTGAAATATCCAAATTATATAGTGAACAACATTTAGGGGTTTACACTTGCATACAATCAATCTTAAGTTCATAATCAAAACATAATATATATATTTTTAACTTGTTGAATCTGATTTTAGACATGATCTTGTCTAGAGCTGGAAAAAAATGTTGACCTATTTTTCAGGTATGATTTCATTCATACAATTAGATTTCATGTAGCATGAACAAAAACACAATTTCCTCAATCAAAAACATAAGTCAGAACACAGCCTCTCTATTCTCTCATGTGATTTCAGGTCCTCTGACTGGGAAAATGTCTTTTTACAATGAGAGCAGTGGTATGTCTTCTCCTCCTGTGTATTAGTATGTTGGAAAGCCTTTTCTCCTGTATGTATTCTCTCATGCTTTTTCAGGCTCCCCTAACCGGGTTAAAGCTCTTTTCACATCGGGAAACATTGTTAAGGCTTTTCTCCTGTGTGTATTCTCTCATGCGCTTTCAGGCTCCCTCGATTGGGTAAACCTCGTTTCACAAATGGGAACATTGGTAAGGCTTTTCTCCTGTGTGTATTCTCTCATGCGCTTTCAGGCTCCCTCGATGGGTAAACCTCTTTTCACAATGGGAACAGTGGTAAGCCTTTTTCTCCTGTATGTATTCTCTCATGCTTTTTCAGGCTCCCTAAACGGGTAAAGCTCTTTTCACATCGGGAACATTGTAAGGCTTTTCTCCTGTGTGTATTCTCTCATGCGCTTTCAGGCTCCCTCGTTGGGTAAACCTCGTTTCACAATGGGAACAGTGGTAAGGCTTTTCTCCTGTGTGTCCCCTCTCATGTGTTTTCAGGCTCCCTAACTGAGTAAAACTCTTTCCACAGTGGGAACAGTGGTAAGGCTTCTCTCCCGAGTGTATTCTTGTATGTTTTTTTCAGGTTTCCTAACCCAGTAAATATCTTATCACACTGAGAGCAGTGGTATGTCTTCCTATCTTCTGTGTGTATTTCTTCATGTTGTTTCAGGTACCGTAACTGGGTGAACTGCTTTCCACACTGGGAACATTGGAAAGGCTTTTCTCCTGAGTGTGTCCTCTCATGCTCTTTTAGGTTCCCTAACTTGGTAAAACTCTTTCCACAGTGAGAGCAATCGTAAGGGTTTTCTCCTGTGTGCGTTCTCTCATGTACTTTCAACTTCCTTAAACACTTAAAACTCTTTCCACAGTGGGAGCAGTGGTGTTGTCTCGCTGGTTTGGACGTCTCTGGGTCTGGTTCCCCCTGAAGGACTCTTTCCGCTGTCAGAGTGAGAGTCTGGTCCCTCTCCTGCCAAAGACAAACAGAGTATTTAGTTCAATACTAAACAGAGAACTGAATTAAAACCTCCATAAAATAAAACTGTCTTCCTGTGAGGCTAGATTCCTCAATAACCTGAAGTCAGTTTTCAGAACATTCAATATAAACTTGGTGGCCGCCATAATAATAATAATAATAATAATAATAACAATAATAATAATGATAATAATAATTATTATTATAATGATCACAATGATAATAATGTAGAACATAAAATCTAATCTTGCTTTCATGTTTATAGACTGGGGGACACCTAGTCAGTTGTACAACTGAATGCATTCAACTGAAATGTGTTTTCTGCATTTAACCCAACCCCTCTGAATCAGAGAGGTGCGGGTGCTGCCTTAATCGACATCCATGTCATCGGCGCCCGGGGAACAGTGGGTTAACTGCCTTAACTGCCTTGCTCAGGGGAACAGTGGGTTAACTGCCTTGCTCAGGGGAACAGTGGGTTAAGTGCCTTGCTCAGGGGCAGAACGACAGATTTTTACCTTGTCAGCTCGAGGGGATTCTATACAGGCAACCTTTCGGTTACTGGCACAACACACTACCCGCCAGACTAGATAATGTCATATTTATAGGCTGAGCAGAGCTCTATAATAATCGATAATGTCATGTTTATAGGGCTGAACAGAGCTCTATAATAATAAATCATGTTTATAGGCTGATCAGAGCTCTATAATAATAGATAATGTCATGTTATAGGCTGATCAGAGCTCTATAATAATATATAATGTCATGTTTATAGGCTGATCAGAGCTCTATAATAATAGATAATGTCATGTTTATAGCTGAGCAGAGCTCTATAATAATAGATAATGTCATGTTTATAGGCTGATCAGAGCTCTATAATAATAGATAATGCC
>JAVHNI010000044.1:0-52500 GCA_031479575.1 Coregonus ussuriensis | reverse complement strand
GGCCTCGAACAGCACATCATGGAGCTGATCCGGAGCACCTATGAGAAAAAGCACAACTTCCATTATTATTGACGGAGTAAAATCCGCAAAGATTGACATGTCGGTCGGTGTTAAGCAAGGTGACCCAATGTCACCTCTGCTGTTCAATCTGGCTCTGGATCCGTTGATCCAGACACTCGAACGACCACGCTCGGGGGGGGGGTCGGGTCGGAAGGCAGCCAGACCACCACTTTAGCGTTTGCCGATGACTTGGTGCTGTTGAGCAGCTCGGTGAAGGGTATGGGGCAAAACATGGCAATTCTGGAACAATTCTGACAACCAACGGGGTTAAAAGGTGCAGCCACAGTTTTTTCATTGAGAAAGGCAGCAACGGAAAAGGGGTGAGACCACGTTCAAGGGGAAATGACTGTTCAGCCTGGAAACTGAACGGAGAGGACATGCACATGATTGGGCCGGATGAACCGGAAAAGTATCTTGGAATGGAAATAAACCCATGGGCAGGCATTGTTAAACCGGAACTGATCGGGCTACTTCGTGATTGGATATGCAAGATTGGGCGGGCGGCGCTAAAAACTTCACAAAAGGTCAAGATGTTGAACTCCTTCGCTGTCCCGAGACTGACCTACAAAGCTGACCACTGCAACCTAAAGTCAGCCGACCTGAACTAAATCGATTGGAATGATAAGAACCGCGGTGAACGAGTGACTCAACCTCCCGTTGAGTACCTGCAACGGATTGCTCTACACAAAACACCGAGACGGGGGCCTGGGCATCATGAAATTGGCCCGCCAGATTCCATCGATCCAGGCCAGAAGGATCCACCGGTTGTGGCACTCGGCAGATGAGGTGCACAGGGAGGATAACTCGCAGCACAGTTGAGGAAGTGGAACATGGTTGAGAGCAGGCGGATGCGACACAAGGAGGCCATCCCTCGAAGAAAATCCAACCGGCTCAGTGACGCCGCGGGTGCCCAATCCCGTGCGATTGGAGGCAGGAGGAAATGGATCAGCTTGGCAACTCAAGGGAGGCAGGCCCTCGGTAATGACAAGACCAGCAATACCTGGCTTGCCAATCCCTCCACAGTGGGATTCAAGCAAGGCCAGTTCATCGATGGGCTCAAATGGAGGGCCAACGTTTACCCGACCCGGGAGATGCTGTCGGGAGTCAACAAGGTCACTTCTTTGGATTCCTGGTAGGGGGCAAGTGGCCCACACGGAACAATCTGGTGCTGCGAGCAATGGGAGTATCGCAGTCCCAAAAGGCGGGCCTTCACAAAGCTGGTGAGCCGGAGAGTCCTGCTCTACGCCATCGATCTGCTGAGAGAATTTTTCCGTGCCGACCGGCTGGAGGAAGAGGCCCCGAGTGAGGAGGGTGTTTAAATCACCCGGGGCCGCATCAGGTCAAGTGGATCTGATATTCCTTGGTACTCCTAACAACGAAAACCCCAACAAAAAATTGGGAGACCACTGGGCGGGTCGTCAGAACAGGGTGCACGCTGACGACGGTGCAGGCCGAGGGAGCAAACCAGAGAGTGCACGGTAATCAAAGTGCCCCCCAATCACAACACACAGCCATCAATACTGACACGCACGCAGTGAGGTGCGAGGGGCAGGAATGGTATCACACAAGCATAAGCTAACAAATAATCGTACATTTGCATACAATAGCCGAGGGCGCTACCTCCGAAATACCGGCCGAATAATCCCTCTTGTTATATTGCCCTCAGGTTTCTCGGGAGTGCCAGATGGAGACAAGCAGTAGGAAACGGATGGCGCCACCCTAGCAGTAGGAAACGGATGGCCCACCCTAGCAGTAGGAAACGGATGGCCCCACCCTAGCAGTAGGAAACGGATGGCCCACCCTAGCAGTAGGAAACGGATGGCCCACCCTAGCAGTAGGAAACGGATGGCCCCACCCTAGCAGTAGGAAACGGATGGCCCACCCTAGCAGTAGGAAACGGATGGCCCACCCCTAGCAGTAGGAAACGGATGGCCCACCCTAGCAGTAGGAAACGGATGGCCCACCCTAGCAGTAGGAAACGGATGGCCCACCCCTAGCAGTAGGAAACGGATGGCCCACCCTAGCAGTAGGAAACGGATGGCCCACCCTAGCAGTAGGAAACGGATGGCCCACCCTAGCCGGAGGACCCCAGATACAGTAGCGCTAGTCCTTTGGCGATCTCAATCCAGGTAAGTAGTGGATGGATGACTGACAGGACGACTGACGGCCAATCTGTAAGCCGGAAAAGGGTCAACTACCGCCACGCGGATCAACCGAATGTCAAATGAATGATATTCAAAGGAGACAAGCCCCGCTTCGCCGGTGCTCCTCACATTACAGTGAAGAAATTCAATGAAGCGTTGCCAGTAACTATGACTCTCTTAAGATGGCATGGCCATCTCAGTCTCCAGACTTTAACCCCATTGAAAACCTGTGGTTTGGTGTCAAAATGAGAATGCATGGCCATCTCAGTCTCCAGACTTTAACCCCATTGAAAACCTGTGGTTTGGTGTCAAAATGAGAATGCATGGCCATCTCAGTCTCCAGACTTTAACCCCATTGAAAACCTGTGGTTTGGGTGTCAAAATGAGAATGCACGGCCATCTCAGTCTCCAGACTTTAACCCCATTGAAAACCTGTGGTTTGGTGTCAAAATGAGAATGCACGGCCATCTCAGTCTCCAGACTTTAACCCCATTGAAAACCTGTGGTTTGGTGTCAAAATGAGAATGCATGGCCATCTCAGTCTCCAGACTTTAACCCCATTGAAAACCTGTGGTTTTGAATTGAAGAGGGGCGGTCCATAAGTGCAGATGAGGGATATCAAGGATCTGGAAGGACTCTGTATGGGGAATCGTCTAAGATCCCTCCCAATGTGTTCTCCAAATCATTAAACATCTTAGAAAAAGGCTCAGTGCCGTTATCCTCCCAAGGTGAGGTATTGAAAGGGTTTGAAAACAGGGGTGTCAATACTTTTCACCCCTACCTAATTGAGAGGAAAACATTACTCCAGTGTTTCCCTTATATTCATTTAGAATCGTTGCAGTTTAGACTTAAAACGACTAAAACCAGATATAAAGGACATAGAGGAAATAATTGAGGTATATTTTTATTGTTATTTATTATAAGATAATCCATGAGAACTAACAATCCCCAAAATAAAAACTAGACCGTCAGGGAGAATCTAATGGCATTTTGTTATGTTTGAGTCACTCAGATAGCATGACATAAGCCATGTCAAAATGTGTAGAATTGTAGTAAACTAGCTTTAAAACAGGAAAAGGTTGTCCCTGATGCCAAGAGCCCCCCCCCCAATCATTCAGACCCCACTGTATTACTGTCAATGTTATTGGATGCATTGATCCATTTTTAGCGTTTTGTCGGTGGCCCCTGTTTAAGACTGTACTTACTGGCGTTAATCCTATCTTCAGTCTCCTCCTCCTCTCTTCCTCCTCCTCTTCCTCCTCCTCTTCTCTTCCTCCTCATCCTCTTCCACTCCAAAACCTGAATCCTCCTCTATCTCTTCCTTCACCGTAACATCCTCCTCCTCCTCTTTCACTCTGAACGCGTATTCCTCTTCTTTCACTGTAACGTTTCCTCTTCTTCTTTCACGGTAACAGCTTCACCCTCTACTTCTTTCTTTACTGAGATATTCTCCTCTTCCTCCTCCTCTTTCACGACAACGTTCAGCCACAGACCCTCTTCTCCGTCCAGCAGACCTCCTCTTCTTTAGCAGGAGGAGAGTAGCTTAGTGAGCTCATGGTCGGGGATGTTAGTTAGCATTAGCTTAGGGCCAGGCTAATTTAGCTGACTAACAACGTAAATATTACATTAAATTGGGTAACTAGTAGATACGACAGAAGTGTGTTCAAAACACAGTGGCAAATATACACCGAAATTGGTCTGAAGGGCTTAAATGTTTCGGTGGTGTTGGATAGCACGCTAACGAGGTGGCGTTGTTGTTCTCGAAGAAGCTTCCCGTCCACTAGATTATACGTCACACTGGCAGCATCGACTGGGCTACGTTCAGTACATACAAACGTAATACAACGTTAAATTGAACCAAAAACGGTACTGTACACGAACGACTAGTTGAAAAACGGGGAGGGGTTGGGTTGTGTGTTAAAAATGCACAGCTCCCTTTAAATATGTCACTCATTGATTACAGCCACACCCTGGCACACCCACCGAACGGAGCAAACGTATCTCAAAGTCTGTGTCGTTTAGCACAAACCGTTCCACAACGTAGCAAACGTTCAGGCGACCTGAATGCACCGCTGAAAGACGCCAATAGAGAGAAATAGTAATGGCGTCTTTTTGTAGGCACTAACTCCGCCATGGGGGTAAAGCCTATGGGGAAATGAATTGGTTTTTTTGTTGTAGGGCTTTTGGATAAACACCGAAAATAAGGTCTGTGGTAAACACAGGCTTAGGAGTTCTTATGTGTTGTGTTCTATGAGACTCTATAACGTCACTTTTTGTGAATTTTGAAGCATTTATTTAATGAAAACAAGCACATAAATCAAATGAAATTGTATTTGTCATGGACACATATTTTGCATATGTTATCGCAGGTGCAGCGAAATGCTTATGTTTCTAGCTCCAAAAGTCAGTGTAGTAATACCTAATAATTCAAAACAATACACACAAATCCAAAAAATAAATAAATATAAAATATAAAATCACATTTTATTGGTCACATACAATAATATAATAACAATCTCTAACAAGTAATATCTAACAATTTCACAACATATACCCAATACACACAAATCTAGTAAAGAATGGAATTTAAGAATATATACATATATGGACAAGCAATGACAGAGCGGCATGGACTAAGATACAGTAGAATATTATAGAATAGAATGCAGTATATACATATGAGATGAGTAATGCAAGATATGGAAACATTATTAAAGTGACTAAGATACCGTAGAATAGTATAGAATACAGTATATACATATGAGATGAGTAATGCAAGATATGTAAACATTATTAAAGTGACTAAGATACCGTAGAATAGTATAGAATACAGTATATACATATGAGATGAGTAATGCAAGATATGTAAACATTATTAAAGTGGCTAGTGATTTCTAGTCTCTGTCTATAGGCAGCAGCCTCTAATGTGCTAGTGATGGCTGTTTAACAGTCTGATGGCCTTAAGATAGAAGCTGTTTTTTTTTCAGTCTCTCGGTCCCAGCTTTCATGCACCTGTACTGACCTGGCCTTCTGGATGATAACGGGGTGAACAGGCAGTGGCTCGGGTGGTTGATGTCCTTGGTTATCTTTTAGGCCTTCTGGATGATAGCAGGGTGAACAGGCAGTGGCTCGGGTGGTTGATGTCCTTGGTTATCTGACCTGGCCTTCTGGATGATAGCAGGGGGAACAGGCAGTGGCTCGGGTGGTTGATGTCCTTGGTGATACTGACCTGGCCTTCTGGATGATAGCGGGGTGAACAGGCAGTGGCTCGGGTGGTTGATGTCCTTGGTTATCTTTTAGGCCTTCTGGATGATAGCGGGGTGAACAGGCAGTGGCTCGGGTGGTTGATGTCCTTGGTTATCTGACCTGGCCTTCTGGATGATAGCGGGGTGAACAGGCAGTGGCTCGGGTGGTTGATGTCCTTGGTGATCTGACCTGGCCTTCTGGATGATAGCGGGGTGAACAGGCAGTGGCTCGGGTGGTTGATCTCCTTGGTTATCTGACCTGGCCTTCTGGATGATAGCGGGGTGAACAGGCAGTGGCTCGGGTGGTTGATGTCCTTGGTTATCTGACCTGGCCTTCTGGATGATAGCAGGGGGAACAGGCAGTGGCTCGGGTGGTTGATGTCCTTGGTTATCTGACCTGGCCTTCTGGATGATAGCGGGGTGAACAGGCAGTGGCTCGGGTGGTTGATGTCCTTGGTTATCTGACCTGGCCTTCTGGATGATAGCAGGGTGAACAGGCAGTGGCTCGGGTGGTTGATGTCCTTGGTTATCTGACCTGGCCTTCTGGATGATAGCAGGGGGAACAGGCAGTGGCTCGGGTGGTTGATGTCCTTGGTTATCTTTTAGGCCTTCCTAAAGGCCAAGCCAAATTTATTTCGCCTCCTGAGGTTGGAGAGGCTCTGTTGCGCCTTCTTCACCACACTGTCTGTGTGGGTCGTCCATTTCAGTTCGTCAGTGATGTGTACACCAAGGAACTTGAATCTTTCCACCTTCTCCACTGCAGTCCAGTCGATGTGGATAAGGGGGTGTCTGGTTAGACTGTAAACTCTCCTTCCAGACTCACATTAAGAATCTCCAATCCAAAGTTAAATCTAGAATCGGTTTCCTATTTCGCAACAAAGCCTCCTTCACTCATGCTGCCAAACATGCCCTCGTAAAACTGACTATCCTACCGATCCTTGACTTCGGCGATGTCATTTACAAAATAGCCTCCAACACTCTACTCAGCAAATTGGATGTAGTCTATCACAGTGTCATCCATTTTGTCTCCAAAGCCCCATATACTACCCACCACTGTGACCTGTACGCTCTTGTTGGCTGGTCCTCACTACATGTTCGTCGCCAAACCCACTGGCTCCAGGCCATCTATAAATCACTGCTAGGCAAATCTCTGCCTTATATTAGCTCATTGGTCACCATAGCAACACCCACCCGTAGTATGCGCTCCAGCAGGTATATCTCTCTGGTCATCCCCAAAGCCAACACCTCCTTTGGCCGCCATTCCTTCCAGTTCTCTGCTGCCAATGACTGGAATGAAATGCAAAAATCACTGTAGCTGGAGACTCTTATCTCCCTCACTAACTTTAAGCATCAGTTGTCAGAGCACCTTACCGATCACTGCACCTGTACACAGCCCATCTGAAATTAGCCCGCCCAACTACCTCATCCCTATGTTGTTATTTATTTTTCTCATTTGTACCCCAGTATCTCTATTTGCACATCATCTCTTGCACATCTATCATTCCAGTGTTAATACTAATTGTAATTATTTTGCACTATAGCCTATTTATTGCCTTACCTCCATAACTTGCTACATTTGCACACACTGTATATATATTTTCTGTTGTATTTTTGACGTTATGTTTTGTTTTACCCCATATGTAACTCTGTGTTGTTGTTTTTATCGCACTGCTTTGCTTTATCTTGGCCAGGTCGCAGTTGTAAATGAGAACTTGTTCTCAACTGGCTTACCTGGTTAAATGAAGGTGAAATAAATAAATAATAAATAAAATAAAAAAAGGACAAAGTGAAAACATGTTTTTAGACATTTTTGAAATATCTCATTTACAAATTTTAAGTATATATTAATATACTTAAATTAAATATATACTTAGTATATTAGTTAAATATTTACTTAATATATTAGTTAATAATTTTTATTTAAGTATTCACACCACGCTGAGTCAATATATGGTAGAATCACCTTTGGCAGAGATTACAGCTGTGAGTCTCTTTGGGTGAGTCTCTAAAAGCTTTGCACACTTGGATTGTGCAACATTTACCCATTATTATTTTCAGAATTCTTCAAGTTCTATCAAATTGGATGTTGATCGTTGCTAGACAACCATTTTCAAGTCTTGCCATAGATTTTCAAGCAGATTTAAGTCCAAACTGTAACTCTGCCACTCAGGAACATTCCCTGTCTTGTTGATAAGCAACTCCAGTGGAGATTTGTCCGTGTGTGTTTTAGATTATTGTCCTGCTGAAAGGTGAATTCAAATCAAATCAAATTGTATTGGTCACGTACACATATTTAGCAGATGTTATTGCGGGTGTAGCGAAAACGCTTGTGTTCCTAGCTCCAACAGTGCAGTAGTATCTAACAATTCACAACAATACACACAAATCTAAAAGTAAAAGAATGGAATTAAGAAAGATATAAATATTAGGATGAGCAATATGTAGGAGTGGCATTGACTAAAATACAGTAGAGGTGAAAAATCTGTCGATGTGCCCTTGAGCAAGACACTTAACCCTAATTGCTCCTGTAAGTCGCTCTGGATAAGAGCGTCTGCTAAATAACAATATATATACAGTGGGGAGAAATAACATAGCTAGTTGGCTAAATAGCTAAAGTTAGCTGGCTGGCTAAGATAACTGCATATACAGTGGGGAGAACAAGTATTTGATACTATTTGGCTGGAGTAATGGAGAGGACAGTGTTTCGCTATCACAGGTGGTAATCTTTCAACTTCACCGCATCAAAGGGACGATGGATGGGGCCATGTACCGTCAAATCTTGGGTGAGAACCTCCTTCCCTCAGCCAGGGCATTGAAAATGGGTCGTGGATGGGTATTCCAGCATGACAATGACCCAAAACACACAGCCAAGGCAACAAAGGAGTGGCTCAAGAAGAAGCACATTAAGGTCCTGGAGTGGCCTAGCCAGTCTCCAGACCTTAATCCCATAGAAAATCTGTGGTGGGAGCTGAAGGTTCGAGTTGCCAAACGTCAGCCTTGAAACCTTTAATGACTTGGAGAAGATCTGCAAAGAGGAGTGGGACAAAATCCCTCCTGAGATGTGTGCAAACCTGGTGGCCAACTACAAGAAACGTCTGACCTCTGTGATTGCCAACAAGGGTTTTGCCACCAAGTACTAAGTAATGTTTTGCAAAGGGGTCAAATACTTATTTCCCTCATTAAAAATGCAAATCAATTTACAACATTTTTCTCATTTTTCATCTCTGGATAAGAGCGTCTGCTAAATAACAATATATATGTCTCAATATAATAGTATTATATAATTAAATACATTTAAAATATACTTTGTCAATAAAAAAATAGATCCTCAACTGCGATACCCACTCCAGTCAGCAGATGGCGATGTGTGTCTTTCAGGCGATGCTGAAAGCGTGACGTATAATCTAGTGGACGGGAGGCAACAGTCAACCACCTCCGTAGCTGGTTAGCCAACAGCCGAAAGATTCAAGCTCTAGACGCTTTCGGTGTATATTAGCTACTGTGTTTTAAACACACTTCGGTCGTATCTACTTGTTAACCTATTTAATTTAATATTAAGTTGTTATTAGTCAGCTAGCTGGCTGGTTAAGTTAGCACTAGCCTAGCTAGCTAACATCCCCGACCATGAGCTCACTAAGCTACTCTCCTCCTGCTAAAGAAGAGGAGGTCTGCTGGACGGAGAAAGAAGCTCTAGTGAAAGAGGAGGAGGAAGAGGAGGATGTTACAATACAAAAACAATTAGAGGGTGAAGCTGTTACCGTGAAAGAAGAAGAGAAAGACGTTACAGTGAAAGAAGAGGAAGACGCGTTCAGAGTAAAAGAGGAGGAGGATGTTACAGTGAAAGAAGAGGAAGACGCGTTCAGAGTGAAAGAGGAGGAGGATGTTACAGTGAAAGAAGAGGAAGACGCGTTCAGAGTGAAAGAGGAGGAGGATGTTACAGTAAAAGAAGAGGAAGACGCGTTCAGAGTGAAAGAGGAGGAGGATGTTACAGTGAAAGAAGAGGAAGAAGAGATAGAGGAGGATGCAGGTTTTGGAGTGGAGAAGGAGGGAGAGATTACTGTCACGTTGGAAGATGAAGAGGAGGAGATGGGAGATCTGATTAACACCAGTAAGTACCGCCTTAAATGTGTTTTTCACTTTGGATATTTGGAGTTCGCTCGTCAATTCAATGGAGAGAGATGCTATGCTACTAGCATCATGTTATGAATTTGCAAAGCCATCTCCTATAGTGTTTTTTCTCTAAGTTGTCGGTATGTCACGTGTCCTACTTATCAGTACACTCAGAACAACTTAAGCATTACGAAACTTCTATTAGATCAAGTAAACATCACGTAGCACGTAAGCCATTCATTTAGTTGACCAACTTGGACCAGCTCACAGACCTCCATACAAAAACTCCACCTGCTGGAAGGAGAGATATTCCCGTGAGTTGGTTCTCTCTCTTCCTCTAGGGCTACACTAGCTTGTGCTAGCTAGCTAGTAATCTCCTTCCCAGACACTTCCACGCAGTGTGGGGACGAGGTTAGCCAGCTAGCTACATTCCCTCGGCGTAAAGCAGTGCTCGGCAGGCCGGGGCTAAGGACACAGTGTACCGATGCAAAATCGGCAGTGTATCAAATACTTGTTCTCAAACATATACTCATTAAAATACAAAAACACAGTCATGGGAAGATATATTGAGACCTAGGTGTCTTTTACACATGTATATACAGTGGGGAGAACAAGTATTTGCTACACTGCCGATTTTGCAGGTTTTCCTACTTACAAAGCATGTAGAGGTCTGTAATTTTTATCATAGGTACACTTCAACTGTGAGAGATGGAATCTAAAACAAAAATCCAGAAAATCACATTGTATGATTTTTAAGTAATTCATTTGCATTTTATTGCATGACATAGGAATTTGATACATCAGAAAAGCAGAACTTAATATTTGGTACAGAAACCTTTGTTTGCAATTACAGAGATCATACGTTTCCTGTAGGTCTTGACCAGGTTTGCACACACTGCAGCAGGGATTTTGGCCCATTCCTCCATACAGACCTTCTCCAGATCCTTTATGTTTCGGGGCTGTCGCTGAGCAATACGGACTTTCAGTTCCCTCCAAAGATTTTCTATTGGGTTCAGGTCTGGAGACTGGCTAGGCCACTCCAGGACCTTGAGATGCTTCTTACGGAGCCACTCCTTAGTTGCCCTGGCTGTGTGTTTCGGGTCTTTGGACTGATCCATTGTGGAGGCCTGTCTGAGTGGACTGATCCATTGTGGAGGCCTGTCTGAGTGGACTGATCCATTGTGGAGGCCTGTCTGAGTGGACTGATCCATTGTGGAGGTCTGTCTGAGTGGACTGATCCATTGTGGAGGCCTGTCTGAGTGGACTGATCCATTGTGGAGGTCGTGGGGATGGCACAGTCCATCACTCTAAGACATTGTATATGGTTAGAACAATGGTGCAAAACTAATAAAAATTATATTATTTCATAACAAATGCGCATTCTCCCACGTTGGATAGCAGTCGCTGTCCACGGTTCTGAAACAGTCTTCAGTGCGACGTTGAACAGGCGCCTTTCCCTAGACCATGTTGCATGTGCATAATAGGGCATCCAATGGTGGAAAATCAACGTTTTGGACATACATAACGCCATCTAACCAAAATATCATAGAACGTTATCTATATGCAGTTATCTTAGCCAGCCAGCTAACGTTAGCTATTTAGCCAACTAGCTATGTTATCTATATGCAGTTATCTTAGCCAGCCAGCTAACGTTAGCTATTTAGCCAACTAGCTATGTTATCTATATGCAGTTATCTTAGCCAGCCAGCTAACGTTAGCTATTTAGCCAACTAGCTATGTTATCTATATGCAGTTATCTTAGCCAGCCAGCTAACTTTAGCTATTTAGCCAACTAGCTATGTTATCTATATGCAGTTATCTTAGCCAGCCAGCTAACTTTAGCTATTTAGCCAACTAGCTATGGTCTATATCAAATCATGTTATCTATATGCAGTTATCTTAGCCAGCCAGCTAATGTTAGCTATTTAGCCAACTAGCTATGTTATCTATATGCAGTTATCTTAGCCAGCCAGCTAACGTTAGCTATTTAGCCAACTAGCTATGGTCTACGAGCTGGAGCCCAACTTCCGGAGACCCAGTTAGAACCCAACTAACAAAACCCAAATGAAACATAACTGCAGATCAAAAGAGCAAGAGACATACAGAATGATGGCAGGGGAAAATCCCCAACATCCAAAATAGATAGATTCCAGATGTCAGTCAGCTAGCGCGCTAGCAGTAAAGCCAAAAGTGGGAAAAAGTTACAAAAACTCCCGTAGTCTACTTCCCAGAGAACATGCTGAGAAGTAGTGATGAGGGGGGAAACGAAGCTTCCTGTAGCATCGACGCTTTCCAGCCAAATGGGTCAAAAATAGGTTCATTACTCAAGGCTTTGAGCAACACAGAATTTAGAACAGCCACATTTTTATAGATGACATCCCACACGCCCTACTGACTGTGCAGCGTCGCCTTTATGTCTTCTACTAAACCACTGGCCGTGTTGGAGAGCATCAAATCCATGCTGCATTGTGGGTAAATGTTGACTGATTTATAAATAATATAATGAGTAGTTATTTATGATGCAAGGTGATTTGTAGATCAGTCAATCGGCAGTCGCCTGCATTTTGTCGGCTTCATTGTCGAACAAGCCTATTACTAAACCAATCAGGTGGTTGTTTGACGAAATGAAGCTTCAGACGTCATTGATCACGTGCTGCTGATAAAGTGATACAGGAATCGGCACACTGCTTTGAAGTATACTGCTTAGGGATTTCAACGCATTCCTTGTAGCTCCGGTATCAAACCTAACATCCCTACTGAAAAGTTAACAAAACAAAAAGGAACAAGCAGGTCTGATTTTCTCTTTTCTTTTGAGCCCACCGCAAGAAGGTACCAGAGCCGAACCGTGTTAACGGGTTCCCACTAGATAACACAACCACACAGTGCATGAAAAACACGAGGCGTGGCTAACGTTAGCCAGCTTGAGCTAGCTTCCGAGCTAGTATACAAACTCGGTAGCACAGAGTAGATCCCCCATATGACGTTGAGAAATAGTGCATTGTGGGTAGTTTAGAAGATATCCCGAAATAAGTTAATAAATATGTAATAAAGCAAAAACATAACTGTTTGAATTTAATAGGTAACCAGATCGTGACTACAACTAAGTTCCTAAGTCTTTAACCACACTGTGTTGTTACATTGGTGAGTAAAAACTCATGCTTCCTACCCTTTAACCTTTTGTCTGAAAATTAAATCTACATTTTACTCAACTTCGTTACCCACTCCAGTCAGCAGATGGCGATGTGGGGCTTTAAGGCTATGCTGCTAGTGTGATGTATAATCTAGTGGACGGGACGCTTCTTTCAACAGCAGCAACAGTTAGTCAGACACCTCGGTAGCTTGCTAGCCAAAATAGCCCAACCAATAAAGCTCTTTAGACGCTTTCGTGTATATTAGCCACTGTGTTTTAAACCCACTTCTGTCGTGTAGTTAGTTATCCCATTTAATTTCATATTTACGGTGTTGTTGTTATTGGTCAGCTAGCTGGCTGGTTAAATTAGCACTAGCCTAGCTAGCTAACATCCCCGACCATGAGCTCACTAAGCTACTCTCCTCCTGCTAAAGAAGAGGAGGTCTGCTGGACAGAGAAAGAAGCTCTAGTGAAAGAGGAGGAGGAAGAGGAGGATGTTACAATACAAAAACAAGTAGAGGGTGAAGCTGTTACCGTGAAAGAAGAAGAGAAAGAGGTTACAGTGAAAGAAGAGGAAGACGCATTCAGAGTGAAAGAGGAGGAGGATGTTACAGTGAAAGAAGAGGAAGACGCGTTCAGAGTGAAAGAGGAGGAGGATGTTACAGTGAAAGAAGAGGAAGACGCGTTCAGAGTGAAAGAGGGGGAGGATGTTACAGTGAAAGAAGAGGAAGACGCGTTCAGAGTGAAAGAGGAGGAGGATGTTACAGTGAAAGAAGAGGAAGACGCGTTCAGAGTGAAAGAGGAGGAGGAGGAGATGACTGTCACATCGAAAAAGGAGGAGGAGGAAGAAGAGGAGGAAACTGGATATCTGGTTCCGGTTTCCCAAAGGCATCTTAAGGCATCCAATGGTTCTAATGATCAACTTAGCAGTAAGATGCTTTTGAGAAACCGGGCCCTGATTAACACTAGTAAGTACTGTCTTAAAAACAGAGGCACAAACTCTGCAGTTGTTGAACTGATGTGTGGTGTTAAAGGGGAACTCTGTAGTTGCTACATCCATATTTGGACTTTTAAATTATTTATATATAGCCATTGATTCTTGAAGAATATAACACATGCCTCATGAGCATAGTTCAACTGTCGTACCCCATCAGATTCCAAAATAAGCTTTTTCTACTCCAATGTTTAGAAACAATGTAAATGTAAACCAACACTGTATCGCCTCAACATGGTTAAAACTATAATATTGATGTCATGGATGGTCAGTCCTTGCATCCATAGGTCTGTCTATGATTTTGAGAGTAGTTACATTTCTCCAGTCCGATCCTCATCTTATTACCAAAACAGTGGTGGAATGACAGCTTTGTTATTGTTTGAACTGCAGATTGGTTGATTGATTGATGTGTGGCTTTTTTTAAAGGGGCAACCTAGGTTTTAAACAGCAGCAAAATTGGGGGCTGGAGAAATGTAACCACTCTTAAATTCATAGAGAAAGTTATTGTAGCAACCTTAACCCAAAACCTAGCGACCTCATCAAGAAGTTGAGACATCTTGGTATAACAGTTATAAGGTGTTGGCTTGACAGTCTCTGGACCCAGGTTTGAGTCCAGCTCAGGGCTACCCCCTGGAATTCACTACACTATGAATACAAGGACTGGCCATCCATAAGGTCAAAATCATAGTTTTAACCTGGTTTTGAAGATATACAGTGTTTGTTTACAACCAGTGGCATTATACAGTGGGGAAAAAAAGTATTTAGTCAGCCACCAATTGTGCAAGTTCTCCCACTTAAAAAGATGAGAGAGGCCTGTAATTTTCATCATAGGTACACGTCAACTATGACAGACAAAATGAGAGAAAAAAAATCCAGAAAATCACATTGTAGGATTTTTTATTAATTTATTTGCAAATTATGGTGGAAAATAAGTATTTGGTCAATAACAAAAGTTTCTCAATACTTTGTTATATACCCTTTGTTGGCAATGACACAGGTCAAACGTTTTCTGTAAGTCTTCACAAGGTTTTCACACACTGTTGCTGGTATTTTGGCCCATTCCTCCATGCAGATCTCCTCTAGAGCAGTGATGTTTTGGGGCTGTCGCTGGGCAACACAGACTTTCAACTCCCTCCAAAGATTTTCTATGGGATTGAGATCTGGAGACTGGCTAGGCCACTCCAGGACCTTGAAATGCTTCTTACGAAGCCACTCCTTCGTTGCCCGGGCGGTGTGTTTGGGATCATTGTCATGCTGAAAGACCCAGCCACGTTTCATCTTCAATGCCCTTGCTGATGGAAGGAGGTTTTCACTCAAAATCTCACGATACATGGCCCCATTCATTCTTTCCTTTACACGGATCAGTTGTCCTGGTCCCTTTGCAGACAAACAGCCCCAAAGCATGATGTTTCCAACCCCATGCTTCACAGTAGGTATGGTGTTCTTTGGATGCAACTCAGCATTCTTTGTCCTCCAAAAACGACGAGTTGAGTTTTTACCAAAAAGTTATATTTTGGTTTCATCTGACCATATGACATTCTCCCAATCCTCTTCTGGATCATCCAAATGCACTCTAGCAAACTTCAGACGGGCCTGGACATGTACTGGCTTAAGCAGGGGGACACATCTGACACTGCAGGATTTGAGTCCCTGGCGGCGTAGTGTGTTACTGATGGTAGGCTTTGTTACTTTGGTCCCAGCTCTCTGCAGGTCATTCACTAGGTCCCCCGTGTGGTTCTGGGATTTTTGCTCACCGTTCTTGTGATAATTTTGACCCCACGGGGTGAGATCTTGCGTGGAGCCCCAGATCGAGGGAGATAATCAGTGGTCTTGTATGTCTTCCAATTCCTAATAATTGCTCCCACAGTTGATTTCTTCAAACCAAGCTGCTTATCTATTGCAGATTCAGTCTTCCCAGCCTGGTGCAGGTCTACAATTCTGTTTCTGGTGTCCTTTGACAGCTCTTTTGGTCTTGGCCATAGTGGAGTTTGGAGTGTGACTGTTTGAGGTTGTGGACAGGTGTCTTTTATACTGATAACAAGTTCAAACAGGTGCCATTAATACAGGTAACGAGTGGAGGACAGAGGAGCCTCTTAAAGAAGAAGTTACAGGTCTGTGAGAGCCAGAAATCTTGCTTGTTTGTAGGTGACCAAATACTTATTTTCCACCATAATTTGCAAATACATTCATTAAAATTCCTACAATGTGATTTTCTGTAATTTTTTTCCTCAATTAGTCTGTCATAGTTGACGTGTACCTATGATGAAAATTACAGGCCTTTCTCATCTTTTTAAGTGGGAGAACTTGCACAATTGGTGGCTGACTAAATACTTTTTTCCCCCACTGTACAAGCTTATGTTTTGGTTTTTGATGGGGAAATACATTTGAGGCATTTATAAGTTATATTCTTCAAGAATCAATGGCTATACAGTATATGGGTCTTTCTATAACTGCCAGTGAGGATTTCCTTGCATTTATGGCAGTGTGGTTCCCTTAAGGGTCAGTCAACTTTGGTACAACATACTATGGGGAGTCACACTCTCGCGACTTCGAGGCTATATACAGGTGGTACCGGTACCAAGGTAATGGGCTGGGGGCTATATACAGGGGGTACCGGTACAGAGGTAATGGGCTGGGGTACAGGTTAGTCCAGGTAATAATGAGGCTATATACAGGGGGTACCGGTACCGAGGTAATGGGCTGGGGTACAGGTTAGTCCAGGTAATAATGAGGCTATATACAGGGGGTACCGGTACCGAGGTAATGTGCTGGGGTACAGGTTAGTCCAGGTAATAATGAGGCTATATACAGGGGGTACCGGTACCGAGGTAATGGGCTGGGGTACAGGTTAGTCCAGATAATAATGAGGCTATACACAGGGGGTACCGGTACCGAGGTAATGGGCTGGGGTACAGGTTAGTCCAGGTAATAATGAGGCTATATACAGGGGGTACCGGTACCGAGGTAATGTGCCGGGGTACAGGTTAGTCCAGGTAATAATGAGGCTATATACAGGGGGTACCGGTACCGAGGTAATGGGCTGGGGTACAGGTTAGTCCAGGTAATAATGAGGCTATATACAGGGGGTACCGGTACCGAGGTAATGTGCCGGGGTACAGGTTAGTCCAGGTAATAATGAGGCTATATACAGGGGGGTACCGGTACCGAGTCAATGTGCCGGGGTACAGGTTAGTCCAGGTAATAATGAGGCTATATACAGGGGGTACCGGTACCGAGTCAATGGGCTGGGGTACAGGTTAGTCCAGGTAATAATGAGGCTATATACAAGGGGTACCGGTACCGAGGTAATATATTTACATTTACATTTTAGTCATTTAGCAGACGCTCTTATCCAGAGCGACTTACAGGAGCAATTAGGGTTAAGTGCCTTGCTCAAGGGCACATTTACGTCATTTAGCAGACCGACTCTTATTCAGAGTGACTCACCAATTGGTGCGTTCACCCTATAGCCAGTGGGATAATCACTTTACAATTTTTTTTGGGGGGGGGGTAGAAGGATTACTTTATCCTATCCCAGGTATTCCTTAAAGAGGTGGGGTTTGAAATGTCTCCGGGAGGTGGTGAGTGACTCCGCTGTCCTGGCGTCGTGAGGGAGCTTGTTCCACCATTGGGGTGCCAGAGCAGCGAACAGTTTTGACTGGGCTGAGCGGAACTGTGCTTCCGCAGAGGAAGGGGAGCCAGCAGGCCAGAGGTGGATGAACGCAATGCCCTCGTTTGGGTGTAGGGACAGATCAGAGCCCGATGTGTAATGTGCTGGGGTACAGGTTAGTCCAGGTAATAATGAGGCTATATACAGGGGGTACCGGGTACCGAGGTAATGGGCTGGGGTACAGGTTAGTCCAGGTAATAATGAGGCTATATACAGGGGGTACCGGTACCGAGGTAATGTGCCGGGGTACAGGTTAGTCCAGGTAATAATGAGGCTATATACAGGTGGTACCGGTACCGAGGTAATGGGCTGGGGTACAGGTTAGTCCAGGTAATAATGAGGCTATATACAGGGGGTACCGGTACCGAGGTAATGGGCTGGGATACAGGTTAGTCCAGGTAATAATGAGGCTATATACAGGTGGTACCGGTACCGAGGTAATGGGCTGGGGTACAGGTTAGTCCAGGTAATAATGAGGCTATATACAGGGGGTACCGGTACCGAGGTAATGTGCCGGGGTACAGGTTAGTCCAGGTAATAATGAGGCTATATACAGGGGGTACCGGTACCGAGGTAATGGGCTGGGGTACAGGTTAGTTCAGGTAATAATGAGGCTATATACAGGGGGTACCGGTACCGAGGTAATGTGCCGGGGTACAGGTTAGTCCAGGTAATAATGAGGCTATATACAGGGGGTACCGGTACCGAGGTAATGGGCTGGGGTACAGGTTAGTCCAGGTAATAATGAGGCTATATACAGGGGGTACCGGTACCGAGGTAATGGGCTGGGGTACAGGTTAGTCCAGGTTATAATGAGGCTATATACAGGGGGTACCGGTACCGAGGTAATGTGCTGGGGTACAGGTTAGTCCAGGTAATAATGAGGCTATATACAGGGGTTACCGGTACCGAGGTAATGGGCTGGGATACAGGTTAGTCCAGGTTATAATGAGGCTATATACAGGGGGGTACCGGTACCGAGGTAATGGGCTGGGGTACAGGTTAGTCCAGGTAATAATGGGGCTATATACAGGGGGTACCGGTACCGAGGTAATGGGCTGGGGTACAGGTTAGTCCAGGTAATAATGAGGCTATATACAGGGGGGTACCGGTACCGAGGTAATGGGCCGGGGTACAGGTTAGTCCAGGTAATAATGAGGCTATATACAGGGGGTACCGGTACCGAGTCAATGGGCTGGGGTACAGGTTAGTCCAGGTAATAATGAGGCTATATACAAGGGGTACCGGTACCGAGGTAATATATTTACATTTACATTTTAGTCATTTAGCAGACGCTCTTATCCAGAGCGACTTACAGGAGCAATTAGGGTTAAGTGCCTTGCTCAAGGGCACATTTACGTCATTTAGCAGACCGACTCTTATCCAGAGTGACTCACCAATTGGTGCGTTCACCCTATAGCCAGTGGGATAATCACTTTACAATTTTTTGGGGGGGGGGGGGGGGTAGAAGGATTACTTTATCCTATCCCAGGTATTCCTTAAAGAGGTGGGGTTTCAAATGTCTCCGGGAGGTGGTGAGTGACTCCGCTGTCCTGGCGTCGTGAGGGAGCTTGTTCCACCATTGGGGTGCCAGAGCAGCGAACAGTTTTGACTGGGCTGAGCGGGAACTATGCTTCCGCAGAGGAAGGGGAGCCAGCAGGCCAGAGGTGGATGAACGCAATGCCCTCGTTTGGGTGTAGGGACTGATCAGAGCCCGATGTGTAATGTGCTGGGGTACAGGTTAGTCCAGGTAATAATGAGGCTATATACAGGGGGTACCGGTACCGAGGTAATGTGCTGGGGTACAGGTTAGTCCAGGTAATAATGAGGCTATATACAGGGGGTACCGGTACCGAGGTAATGTGCTGGGGTACAGGTTAGTCCAGGTAATAATGAGGCTATATACAGGGGGTATCGGTACTGAGGTAATGGGCTGGGGTACAGGTTAGTCCAGGTAATAATGAGGCTATATACAGGGGGTACCGGTACCGAGGTAATGGGCTGGGGTACAGGTTAGTCCAGGTAATAATGAGGCTATATACAGGGGGGTACCGGTACCGAGGTAATGGGCTGGGGTACAGGTTAGTCCAGGTAATAATGAGGCTATATACAGGGGGTACCGGTACCGAGGTAATGGGCTGGGGTACAGGTTAGTTCAGGTAATTTGTACATGTCGGTAGGGGTAAAGTGACTGTGCTTAGATAATAAACAGCGAGTAGCAGCAGTGTAAAAACAAAGGAGGGAGGGGATTAATTGTTCAGCAGTCTTATGGCTTGGGGGTAGAAGCTGTTAAGGAGCCTTTTGGTCCTAGACTTGGCGCTCCGGTACCGCTTGCTGTGCGGTAGCAGAGAGAACAGTCTATGACTTGGGTGACTGGAGTCTTTGACGATTTTCCTCTGACATGCCTAGTATCTAGGTCCTGGATGGCAGGAAGCTTGACCCCAGTGATGTAAAAAACAAACAAAATATAACTATTGTAAAATAGATTGTGTCCGTAAAATGTTGGAAGTAGAAGCCTAAGTGTTGTTGTTCATTACTTTGCTGCAATTAGGGGAGAGGTGGTAGGGTTAGTGGAAAATAATACATTTACATTTAAGTCATTTAGCAGACGCTCTTATCCAGAGCGACTTACAGGAGCAATTAGGGTTAAGTGCCTTGCTTAAGGGCACATCGACAGTTTTTTCACCTAGTCGGCTCGGGGATTAGAACCAGCGACCTTTCGGTTACTGGCACACCGCTCTTAACGACTAAGCTACCTGCCGCCATAATAAAGGAAAATATATTTTTAAAAGATATATATATATATATATTTTACATTTACATTTGAGTCATTTAGCAGACGCTCTTATCCAGAGCAACTTACAGTTAGTGTACACTATGTACACTACCAGTCAAAAGTTTGGACACACCTACTCATTCAAGGGTTTTTCTTTATTTTTTACTATTTTCTACATTGTAGAATAATAGTGAAGACATCAAAACTATGAAATAACACATATGGAATCATGTAGTAACAAAAAAAGTGTTAAACAAAGAGATTCTGTAAAGTAGCCACCCTTTGCCTTGATGGCAGCTTTGCATTCTTGGCATTCTCTCAACCAGCTTCATGTAGTCACCTGGAATGCATTTCAATTAACAGGTGTGCCTTAAGTTAATTTGTGGAATTTATTTCCTTCTTAATGCATTTGAGCCAATCAGTTGTGTTGTGACAAGGTAGGGTTGGTATACAGAAGATAGCCCTATTTGGTGAAAGACCAAGTCCATATTATGGCAAGAACAGCTCAAATAAGCAAAGAGAAACGACAGTCCATCATTACTTTAAGACATGAAGGTCAGACAATACGGAACATTTCAAGAACTTTGAAAGTTTCTTCAAGTGCAGTCGCAAAAACCATCAAGTGCTATGATGAAACTGGCTCTCATGAGGACCGCCACAGGAATGGAAGACCCAGAGTTAGCTCTGCTGCAGAGGATAAGTTCATTAGAGTTACCAACCTCAGAAATTGCAGCCCAAATAAAGACTTCACAGATTTCAAGTCACAGACGTATCTCAACATCAACTGTTCAGAGGGGACTGGGTAAATCAGGCCTTCATGGTTGAATTGCTACAAAGAAACCACTACTGAAGGACACCAATAAGAAGAAGAGATCTACTACAAGAAGAGTTCAGATATACTACATCCATAACTAGAGGTTATTAGCATGGAGGAGTTCAGATATACTACATCCATAACTAGAGGTTATTAGCATGGAGGAGTTCAGATATACTACATCCATAACTAGAGGTTATTAGCATGGAGGAGTTCAGATATACTACATCCATAACTAGAGGTTATTAGCATGGAGGAGTTCAGATATACTACATCCATAACTAGAGGTTATTAGCATGTAGGAGTTCAGATATACTACATCCATAACTAGAGGTTATTAGCATGGAGGAGTTCAGATATACTACATCCATATCTAGCGGTTATTAGCATGGAGGAGTTTCTGCAGCCAAATTGTCTTGCATAGCAACAAGCAGCAAACACAGAAAGGGTCCTATATTGGAGAGTAAAAGTCATCTGGCACTCTGCTTAGGATTTCAACAACTTTAATAACTTATTTCGAGCCTAGAATCATCGATGTTACTACTAATGTGGGAAAATGACAAAATATGGCTTGTTGCTCACTTGACTGTCTTAAGACAATTGTCAAATAATTGAAGACGTCAATTGTTGTACAATTTCATGGGTATGCTCTGGGTATCACATTTTATCTCAAATAAACAGTGTATTTCTGCTGTTGTGGTTCTTTAACCATCTGTCTGACTTTGTCGTTCACACAGGAGAGAGACGTGGCTATCGTGGATCCTCTGGGGAGCCTCAACAACATGATGCTGACGAGGCAGAAAGGTCTCTCTCCAGATCAGAACACCTTAAGAAAAACCATCTGAGACCCACTGGGAAGAAATCTCACTGCTGCTCTGACTGTGGGAAACGTTGCAAGTCTTCATCAGAACTTAAAATACACCAGCGAGTACACACAGGAGAGAAACCTTATAGCTGTGATCAATGTGGGAGGAGTTTTACTCGGTCAAGCTCCCTGATAGTGCACCAGAGAACACACACAGGAGAGAAACCTTATAGCTGTACTCAATGTGGGAAGTGTTTTGTTGTATTTTGCAATCTAATGATACACCAGAGAACACACACAGGAGAGAAACCTTATAGCTGTGATCAATGTGGGAAGAGTTTTACTCAGTCAAGCTCCCTGATAGTGCACCAGAGAACACACACAGGAGAGAAACCTTATAGCTGTACTCAATGTGGGAAGAGTTTTGTTGCATCTTGCGATCTGATGATACACCAGAGAACACACACAGGCGAGAAACCTTATAGCTGTACTCAATGTGGGAAGAGTTTTGCTCGGTCAAGCTCCCTGATAGTGCACCATAGAACACACACAGGAGAGAAACCTTATAGCTGTACTCAATGTGGGAAGTGTTTTGTTAAATCTTGCGATCTGATGATACACCAGAGAACACACACAGGAGAGAAACCTTATAGCTGTACTCAATGTGGGAAGAGTTTTGTTGCATCTTGCGATCTGACGATACACCAGAGAACACACACAGGAGAGAAACCTTATAGCTGTGATCAATGTGGGAAGAGTTTTACTCAGTCAAGCGGCCTGGTAGTACACCAGAGAACGCACACAGGAGAGAAACCGTATAGCTGTACTCAATGTGGGAAGAGTTTTACTCAGTCAAGCGGCCTGCTAGTACACCAGAGAACACACACAGGAGAGAAACCTTATCACTGCTCTGACTGCAGAAAGAATTTTGTTAGGTTAAGAGATTTAAAATCACACCAGAGAACACACACAGGAGAGAAACAATTTAGCAGGAGATAAATGATATAGCTGGAGATAAATGATATAGCTGTGATCATGTGACAAGAGATACTTTGATAAAAGATCTCTGATCAAACATCACAAAATACATACATGAGTTGTTTCATGATATCAATGAAATAATGTCACAATGTAGAATGTTTTAACATTGTAGAAGGAGTACTTTAATTAATAATGTCCCAATGTAGAACCCTAAACATTTCCCCCTGTTCAATTTATTTCAGCTTGATATGGATATTAGCCTCTGGGAAAAACCCAGGCTATGAATTGAAAGAGTATTTATGTGATTTAACAAAAAGTTTAAAAAAAAAAAAAAAAAAAAGTTGTGTTACACGTTAATCAAAATGTAGCTAGCTGTTTTCTACAAATTGTCCTCTGACCAGAGATGTACACACTATTCCCAGATTCCATGTGGTGTTTGAGCTATTCGTTTTAACAGGATGTGCAACCTCATCTCCCCCCTCTCCTGCAACTGATTTCAACATGATATCGATGAAATATGTATTGCGTTCCTTTGGTTAGCGACCCATAAATGTAAATGCATCCCTCCAAAATGTAGCTGACTGTCTTCTGCAGGTTGTCCTCTAACCAGTGAGGTAAAAGATATCTCCCATTTCCATGTGTTTTTTTAGTTGTGTTAGTTTCAACAGCAGGTACAACCTGATCTCCCCCATAATCGATATCAGTGACTTATTGTTGGTGCTTGTGCAGTTTATAAGGTGCTTGTTTTAATATGATTATTGTGGCACATTTGTGTAGATAGTACAGTTTCGGTTTAGGTTTTCAATATATCACAAACTGTTTTTGCATATTGGTTATTGATTTGGACATGTTAAAACTGTGTTTTGACATTGAGGTTTCCCACGTAGCAAAATGTCATTGAAAAGACATTGAAAAGAAGACTATGTTTGATGTCCAATATCAACTCAGCAAAAAAAGAAACGTCCCCTTTTCAGGACCCTGTCTTTCAAAGATAATTTGTAAAAATCCAAAATAACTTCACAGATCTTCATTGTAAAGGGTTTAAACACTGTTTCCCATGCTCGTTCAATGAACCATAAATAATTAATGAACATGCACCTGTGGAACGGTCGTTAAGACTTACAGATGGTAGGCAATTAAGGTCACAGTTATGAAAACTTAGGACACTAAAGAGGCCTTTCTATTGACTCTGAAAAACACCAAAAGAAAGATGCCCAGGGTCCCTGCTCATCTGCGTGAACGTGCCTTATTCATGCTGCAAGGAGGCATCCTCCCTCATGTGGTACCCTTCCTGCAGGCTCATCCTGACATGACAATGCCACCAGCCATACTGCTCATTCTGTGCGTGATTTCCTGCAAGACAGGAATGTCAGTGTTCTGTCATGGCCAGTGAAGAACCCGATCTCAATCCCATTGAGCACGTCTGGGACCTGTTGGATCGGAGGGTGAGGGCTAGGGCAATTCCCCCAGAAATGTCCGGGAACTTGTATGTGCCTTGGTGGAAGAGTGGGGTAACATCTCACAGCAAGAACTGGCAATTCTGGTGCAGTCCATGAGGAGGAGATGCACTGCAGTACTTAATGCAGCTGGTGGCCACACCAGATACTGACTGTTACTTTTGATTTTGACCCCCCCCAGGGACACATTATTTGTGTGTGGAACTTGTTCAGTTTATGTCTCAGTTGTTGAATCTTGTTATGTTCATACAAACATTCTTTGTCATTTATCTTCGTTTCATTGTGTAGTTTCTTCTTCTTTTTATTCAGTTTAGTCACTTGATTTCTCAGTTTGCAGTACGTTACCAAATCAGTTGTACAGCCAGACCTATTTGCCATCTCTTTTGCCTCATCCCTCTCAACCATACAATTGTTCAATTCCTCATCAATCCACAGGGATTGAACTGTTTTTACAGTAATTTTCTTATTGAGTGCTTATTAGTAACTGGGATAAGCAATTTCATAAATGTGTCAAGTGCAGCGTCTGGTTGCTCGTCATTACACACCACAGACCAACAAATATTTTTCACATCAACAACATAGGAATCACTACAGAACTTATTGTATGACCTCTTATACACTATATTAGGCCCAGTCTTTGGAACTTTGGTTTTCATAGATATGGCTACTATATTGTGATCACTACATCCGATGGAGTTGGATACTGCTTTAAAACATATTTTCTGCAGCATTAGTAAAGATCTGATCAATACATGTTGATTATTTAATTCCTGCACTGTTTGCAACTACCCTGGTAGGTTGATTTGATAACCTGAACCAGGTTGCAGGCACTAGTTACAGTTTGAAGCTTTCTCTTGAGTGGGCAGCCTGATGAAAGCCAGTCAATATTTAAATCACCCAGTAAGTATACATCTCTATTGATATCACATACATTATCAAGCATTTCACATATGTTATCCAGATACTGACTGTTAGCACTTGGTGGTCTATAGCAGCTTCCCACCAGAATGGGCTTTAGGTGAGGCAGATTAACCTATTTTTAACACTTTTCTGGGATGCTTGATAATTGTCTTTGCTTTACTGGGAAGCTTAGCAGAGGTAGACATGCTCATGTTATTTATGTTAGTGCAGGGTGATCTGAACACAGTGGACTTCCTACTAGGGCACACCACCTCAGTGCTAACAGTGTAACTCTGGTTCATGGGCATATGGTTACTGCATACAATAGCTGTAGGATCAGCAGAGGTATTCAGGGCAGTAAGAGGGACATACATTAGGTTATTTACATTGTGTCTTCCAACGCCCCTAGGATAATGTACATTTGCTGAAGCATTGTGACAACTCAGCAACACAATGGTAGGGATTAAATGAGCTGGACTTGGGTCATTGATAAGTAATTGTCTCAACGCAGCCTCATAATTGTCAGTAGAACCGATGTGGATGTGGTGGAGGAGTCAGGCGCAGGACACAGAGGCTTCGTCCAACAGACTTTACTAGTCAAAAGTGCTAAATTACAATACACTGCCTCGAAAACAAACAGAGGCAAGTGAATACGTAAACCATGCGTAAACACTAAACAAACAAACAGAGCGTCAAAACGCAGCTCCGAAAATACAGGCAGACAACAACACACAATCTAACCAATACCAAACAGGGAACTTATAGGACACGTAATCAGAACACAAACAGACACAGGTGTACAAGACAGACCAAAGCAATCACACCACGAAACATTCAACGGTGGCAGCTAGTACTCCGGGGACGGCGAACGCCGAAGCCTGCCCGAACCAGGAGGAGGAGCAGTCTTGGCCGAAACCGTGACAATAATGCTGTGAAAGGATCCAGGAACCCAAATGATTTGGGTGGATCCCATCCTCCTTATAATACAAGCTTTGTTTCCAGAAGGTATCAAAATTGTCAATAAATGTTACACCCACAGAGCTTCAATAATCTCGTAGCCAGTGGGCTGAAAGTCTGCTGAACCGTTCAATGGCATGATTTAGGAAGGGCAGAGGGACAGATATTATGGGATATTTGGAAAGGGCAGAGGGACATATATTATGGGATGTTTGGGAAGGGCAGAGGGACAGATATTATGGGATTTTTGGGAAGGGCAGAGGGACGGATATTATGGGATGTTTGGGAAGGGCAGAGGGACAGATATTATGGGATATTTGTTAGTGTCATGTAGGGACCCAATCAGTTCCTTAAAATGACTATCAGCCAAACAATGTTTTCATTTTTATTTATTTATTTTCTCAGTCAGCTACCCAGGAAAGGGCTTTCCAACTTTTGTTATTGACCAAATACTTATTTTCCACCATCATTTGCAAATAAATTCATAAAAAATCCTACAATGTGATTTTCTGGATTTTTTTTCTCATTTCGTCTGTCATAGTTGACGTGTACCTATGATGAAAATTACAGGCCTCTCTCATCTTTCTAAGTGGGAGAACTTGCACAATTGGTGGCTGACTAAATACTTTTTTCCCCCACTGTATAATTGCTTTGCTTTGATGATACAGCAGTAGCAATAAAGGGATATAATATAAATATACATAATCTATCATCTATCTATCTATCTATCTATCTATCTATCCATCTATCTATCTATCTATCTATCTATCTATCTATCTATCTATCTATCTATCTATCTATCTATCTATCTATCTATCTATCTATCTATCTATCTATCTATCTATCTATCTATCTATCTATCTATCTATCTATCTATCTATCTATCTATCTATCTATCTATCTATCTATCTATCTATCCATCCATCCATCCATCCATCCATCCATCCATCCATCCATCCATCCATCCATCCATCCATCCATCCATCCATCCATCCATCCATCCATCCATCCATCCATCCATCTATCTATCTATCTATCTATCTATCTATCTATCTATCTATACATCTATCTATACATCTATCTATCTATCTATCTATCTATCTATCTATCTATCTATCTATCTATCTATCTATCTATCTATCTATCTATCTATCTATCTATCTATCTATCTATCTATCTATCTATCTATCTATCTATCTATCTATCTATCTATCTATCTATCTATCTATCTATCTATCTATCTATCTATCTATCTATCTATCTATCTATCTATCTATCTATCTATCTATCTATCTATCCATCTATCCATCTATCCATCTATCTATCTATCTATCTATCTATATACACACGTCTTTATAATGTGTATTTTTCCATATATAGACACACCCCTTGTGTTTTAATAAAATCAACTGAACTTGTCTGATGCTTTAAGCGCGCTGTTTGATTAAATAATTAAGACACACAATTGACTCAAGAGGGAGCCAGATATCAAGATAGCTTAACCAGAAGAAATAAACCTCTTCCCGAACCTCCTCGTCCCACTGCTGCTGGCCTTCGTAAAGTCTGACGTTATGCTCCTGAAGTTTCCGGTAATAAGCTAGTCCAGCAGTCGGTAACCTTTTCCATTTGTTGTGCCAATTTATCTTACAATTTCTACCAGTTATGATTTTCATATGCACATTTTCATGGAACAGTTTCATTTCATTTATAATAGTCTTTTTTTCTCAAAATCATTCTCTGTGGTTAATCTATATTCTATCTAAATGAAAATGATACAAATCTAAAATAAATGTTTATTGCCATTGCTAACTATGTAAAAATTGCCTACATAATGGCCAATAATGTAAACACTGCAGCCTGCAGGTAGAAAATATCCGGATAAAAATAAATGTCCTATAAATCACATTGGCTACGCAAGGCCTGTCTACAACAAACTTGAAACGTATCAACTATCACCTGGGTCGGCCAGAAACCCGCGATAGCAAGCTTGAAACACTGTATCAACTATCACCTGGGTCGGCCAGAAACCCGCGATAGCAAGCTTGCAACACTGTATCAACTATCACCTGGGTCGGCCAGAAACCCGCGATAGCAAGCTTGCAACATTGTATAAAATATTCTGGGTCCTCAGAGTTTCCTGTGCCAGTGAGGTAGGGACAGACGCAGCTGTAGGCTATTTGTGCAAGGTATAAGAAGTAATCAGGTATTTTATGACATTTCCAATAGATCAGAGCATTAAAATTCTTCCCTTTCATGCCGAGTGGTTATCGAAAGGGCGAGAGCTGGAAATATTTTACGAAAATACTTTGAGAAACTCCCTTGAGTTTTCCCCCACGGTGGGGAATTAGTGAATAGCGACACGGAGCTTAATGTGAGTTTCCTTGAGTAGCACTCCCGATCTTGCGCTGATAGTGCTCTGTAATATTCCGAATACATTGTGAAAAACTAAAATCTTCAGTCACCATTTTTGCTCCATGCAGATATACTACATCCATAACTAGCGATTTCCTCATTAGCAGGGAGGTGTTTCTGCAACCAAATTGCATGCGCAAATTCGCCCTCGTGCCGCAATTTTAGTAAACACATAAAGGAGCCTATATTGGTGACCAAAAGTCATCTGGCACACTGCTGGGTTTCAGGAACTTGAATAACTAATTTCAAGCCTACAGTCATCGATGTTACTACTAATGTGAAAACAAGACAAAATATGACTATTGTTGCTCCCTTGACTGTATAAAAGACAATTGTCAAATAATTTAACAGACAACAATTGTTGTACAACTTCATGAGTACGCTCTGGGGATCACCTTTTACCTTAAATAAACAGTATTTCTGCTGTTGTGGGCCTTTAACAATCTCTCTGACTTTGTCGTTCACACAGGAGAGAGACGTGACTATTGTGGATCCTCTGGGGAGCCTCAACAACATCAGGATGCTGACGAGGCAGAGAAGAGCCTCTCCACAACAGACCACCTCAAGAAACACCAGCAGACACCCACAGGGAAGAAATCTCATTGCTGCTCTGACTGTGGGAAACAGTGCAAATTTTCATCAGAACTTAAAATACACCAGCGAGTACACACAGGAGAGAAATCTTACCTCTGCTCTGACTGCGGAAAGAGTTTTGGAAATTTAAGAAATTTTAAATCACACCAGAGAACACACACAGGAGATACATTTTGTAGCTGTGCTGAATGTGGGAAGGGTTTTGCTAAGTTAAGTCGCCTGGTAATGCGCCAGAGAACACACACAGGGGAGAAACAATATAGCTGTACTCAATGTGGGAAGAGTTTTCCTCAGTCAAGCTGCCTGGTAGTGCACCAGAGAACACACACAGGGGAAAAATCTTATAGCTGTACTCAATGTGGGAAGCCTTTTGCTCGGTCAAGCTGCCTGGTAGTGCACCAGAGAACACACACAGGAGAGAAACCTTATAGCTGTGATCAATGTGGGAAAAGTTTTACTACATCTACCCATCTGACTGTACACCAGAGAACACACACAGGAGATAAACCATATAGCTGTAATCAATGTGGGAAGAGTTTTACTCAGTCAAGCAATCTGAAAGCACACCAGCGGACACACACATGAGAGAAGGTTCACCACTTTTCAGATTATGGGAAAAGCTTTTCAATATCACAGACTTTGAAGCTGCACCAGAGAGCACACACAGGAGAAAAATCTCATAGCTTTGATCAATGTGACAAGAGATAAGCTGATAAAAGATCTCTGATCAAACATCAGAAAATACATACATGAAGGAGTTGTTTCATGATATCAATGAAATAATGTCACAATGTAGAATGTTTTAACATTGTAGTAGGAGTATTTTAATTAATAATGTCACAATGTAGAATGTTTTAACATTGTAGTAGGAGTATTTTAATGAATGTCACGATGTAGAACCTTAAACGTTTCCCCCTGTTCAATTTATTTCAGCATGATATGGATATTCGTCTCTGGAAAAAATACAGACTGAATTGAAACAGTATTTATGTGATTTAACAAAAAGTGACTAACAAAAAAAGTGTTGTGTTACACTTACCGCGTTGGCGACCCACTTGAATCAAAATGCAACACTTCTAAATGTAGCTAGCTGTTTGCTACAAATTGTCCTCTAACCAGTGATGTACACATTATTCCCAGATTCCATGTGGTGTTTGAGCTGTTAGTTTTAACAGGATGTGCAACCTCATCTCCCCCCTCTCCTGCAATTGATATTCAACGTGATATCGATATGAGTGATGACAAATAAGTGTTGCGTTTCTCTTCGTTTTGGGGACCGCTAAATTTAAATGCATCACTCCAAAATGTAGCTGACTGTCTTCTGCAGGTTGTCCTCTAACCAGTGAGGTAAAAGTTATCTCCCATTTCCATGTGTTTTTTTAGTTGTGTTAGTTTCAACATCACATACAACCTGATTTTCCCCCCTAATGGATATCAGTGATTTATTGCCACTTGTCAAAACAACAGCGTTTTTGGTGCTTGTGAGGTTTTATACGATGCTTGTTTAAATAAATACAAGTATTATGATTACTATTGTGGAACATGTTTGTGTCGATAGTACATTTTAGGTTTAGGTTTTCAATATATCACAAACCATTTCTTCATATTGGTTATTGATTTGGACACGTTAAAACGGTGTTTTGACATTGGGCAGTATCCCACCGAGCAAAATGTTTTTGAAAAGAAGACTATGCCCGAAGTCCAATCTACCTTCGTTTTATTTTTATAAGTTGAAAATACTTATTTATTTCTACGTTTACATTTGTAATTATTCCATGCCTCACCATTAAGTGAATTATTGCCAATACATATTAAATGGGGTGTAAATTCGGTTTTGATATTTCATAATATTTACATTTCATGTAACACTTAGTAATCATTTTTATTTATGCAACCAACTGACAATTATTTTGTACAATTATATTGTTTATAAACAGTGTAGTAAAACCAGCTTATTGTCGTATCGGGTGAATGGTGGCAATTATTGCTGATGAACAAAGGAGTCCGCTCATACTGAACCTTGATCATAAGTTTATTCATATTACAAGCTTTCAGCATGAGTGACAGATGTCATGACATCCGGAGAGCGACGCCTCAGAATGGCCGCTCTGCCCTCTCCTTCGTTTAACCCCTACTTATAAACAATGCAAAAAGATGGGCTCCCTCTTCTGGCCAATCACCAGTCTCCCCTGTCTACAACACACTTCCTGTCTGTTGTATGTGGCGTTACACTAAAACATTCCCTCTTGATACTAAAATCAACATTCTTTCAGTTCCACTTAAAAACATTAACAAAGGCATAATCCCAATACACGACATTATATTTTGGGCTGGATATTACATCATATTCTTACTGTTTTAACCAATGTTATTTCCTTAGATGCTCTTTAGTCTTTCAGCTTTTATTGTAATTCTTTTGTTTTTTATCATCTTATGTTTGTTGTGTCGTAAATATTTCAGTGTTTATTTTCATAGTGTTTATTAGTTTTTTCCTGTGAATCCATTGTGTTGCATCCATGTCTGAAATGTGCTGTATAAATAAAGCTTGATTTGATTTGAACATATTGCAAAACCATTGAACCCAATGACTGACCAATCAACAGACTCTTGCAAAACCAATGAACAAATACAGTACCAGTCAAAAGTTTGGACACACCTGCTCATTCAAGGGTTTTTCTTTATTTTTTACTATTTTCTACATTGTAGAATAATAGTGAAGACATCAAAACTATGAAATAACACATATGGAATCATGTAGTAACCAAAAAAGTGTTAAACAAATATATTTTATATTTGAGATTCTTCAAAGTAGCCACCCTTTGACTTGATGACAGCATTGCACACTTGGCATTCTCTCAACCAGCTTCATGAGGTAGTAACCTGGAATGCATTTCAATTAACAGGTGTGCCTTGTTAAACGTTAATTTGTGGAATTTCTTTCCTCAATGCATTCGAGCCAATGAGTTGTGTTGTGACAAGGTAGGGTGGTATACAGAAGATGGCCCTATTTGGTAAAAGACCAAGTCCATATTATGGGAAGAACAGCTCAAATAAGCAAAGAGAAACGACAGTCCATCATTACTTTAAGACATGAAGGTCAGACAATACGGAACATTTCAGGAACTTTGAAAGTTTCTTCAAGTACAGTTGCAAAAACCATCAAGCGCTATGATGAAACTGGCTCTCATGAGGAACATCACAGGAAAGGCAGACCCAGAGTTAACTCTGCTGCAGAGGATAAGTTAATTAGAATTATCAGCCTCAGAAATTGCAGCCCAAATAAATGCTTCACAGAGTTCAAGTAACAGTGTCACGATCGTTAGAGTGAGTGGACCAAGGCGCGGCGTGATGAACGAACATACTTTATTTAATGACTGAAAACACGAACCAAAACAATAAACGATACCGTGACGTCCAAAGGTTAAACACAACAACACGGAATAACCCAACAGGAACAAACCAACTGGAACAAGATCCCACAACTATTGTGGGAAAACAGCCTCTATAAATATGGCTCCCAATCAGAGACAACCAGCAACAGCTGACACTCGTTGCCTCTGATTGGGAACCACTCAGCCAACACAGAAATAATACATAGAATATACACACCCTGGCTCAACATATAGAGTCCCCAGAGCCAGGGTGTGACAGTACCCCCCCCCTAAAGGCGCGGACTGCGACCGCGCCTAAACATAAACAAACCAGGGGAGGGCTGGGTGGGCATTCCTCCTCGGAGGCGGTTCCGGCTCTGGGCTTGCCCACCACCCTCCAATAATCCCCCCGTAGCGCCCCTGATCCGGTCTGGCCCCGCTGGCTGGAGCTGGACTGGACATCGTAGGAGCGGATTGCTTAAGCTCCGATGTGGAGCAGCTGACCGGTACCTGACCAGGCACCGGTGACCCAGGCACGGGTTGTGCCGGACTGACGACGGGCACCCCTGGCTTGGTGCGTGGAGCAGGAACGGGCCGGACCGGGCTGACGATGCGCACCCCTGGCTTGGTGCGAAGGGCAGGAACAGGCCGGGCCGGGCTGGCGACGCGCACCGTAGGCTTGGTGCGTGGAGCAGGAACAGGCCGGGCCGGGCTGGCGACGCACACCGTAGGCTTGGTGCGAAGGGCAGGAACAGGCCGGGCTGGGCTGGCGACGCGCACCGTAGGCTTGGTGCGTGGAGCAGGAACAGGCCGGGCCGGGCTGGCGACGCACACCGTAGGCTTGGTGCGAGGAGCAGGAACAGGCCGGGCCGGGCTGACGACGCACACCGTAGGCTTGGTGCGAAGGGCAGGAACAGGCCGGGCCGGGCTGACGACGCACACCGTAGGCTTGGTGCGACGGGCAGGAACAGGCCGGGCCGGGCTGGCGACGCACACCGTAGGCTTGGTGCGAGGAGCAGGAACAGGCCGGGCCGGGCTGACGGCGCACACCGTAGGCTTGGTGCGACGGGCAGGAACAGGCCGGGCCGGGCTGGCGACGCACATCGTAGGCTTGGTGCGAGGAGCAGGAACAGGCCGGGCCGGGCTGACGACGCACACCGTAGGCTTGGTGCGAAGGGCAGGAACAGGCCGGGCCGGGCTGACGACACACACCGTAGGCTTGGTGCGAGGAACAGGAACAGGCCGGACCGTACTGGGAACACACACCACTGGCCTTAAACGGGGATCAGGAACGGGCCGGACCGGACTGGCAATACACCTCAGTACCTCTCGCCGTGCCTCTACAACTTCCTTCCCTCCTCTCACCAATGGCTCCCGTAACCCGGTGGCCTTCTCTCCTCGTCTCCCATTTCACCCTGTGGCAGCCTCCTGCTGCCCAGTCGCCCATGCCGTGTGCCCCCCCCTAAAAATTTTCTGGGGTTGCCTCTCGTCCGTCCGACGACGACACTGTTGACGTCGTTGCTCCTCTCTCGCCAGGGCCTTAATCTTAGCCCATGGCCCCTTGCCCCCTGCCCCCGAGCATATCCTCCCAGGACCACGATTTGCCCACCTGGGCCATCGCCAACCTTTCCAGCTCCTTTCCCGGCGCTTCCTCCCATGTCCAGGCCGCCTGCTCCTGGACACGCTGCTTGGTCCTGGTATGGTGGGATCTTCTGTCACGATCGTTAGAGTGAGTGGACCAAGGCGCAGCGTGATGAACGAACATACTTTATTTAATGACTGAAAACACGAACCAAAACAATAAACGATACCGTGACGTCCAAAGGTTAAACACAACCAACACGGAATAACCCAACAAGAACAAACCAACTGGAACAAGATCCCACAACTATTGTGGGAAAACAGCCTCTATAAATATAGCTCCCAATCAGAGACAACCAGCAACAGCTGACACTCGTTGCCTCTGATTGGGAACCACTCAGCCAACACAGAAATAATACATAGAATATACACACCCTGGCTCAACATATAGAGTCCCCAGAGCCAGGGTGTGACAAACAGACACATCTCAACATCAACTGTTCAGAGGGGACTGTGTGAATCAGGCCTTCATGGTCGAATTGCTGCAAAGAAACCACTACTAAAAGGACACCAATAAGAAGAAGAGACTTGCTTGGGCCAAGAAACACGAGCAATGGACATTAGACCGGTGGAAATGTGTCCTTTGGTCTGATTAGTCTGATGTAGATGTTCCAAAGGTCAGCATCAGTGGCTTGTAGTCTGTGTGTGGAAGCCAGGAGATGCTAAATGTGTTTATGTTAATTAATGGTCAATTACCGTGAGACCGACAGTTATCTGCTTGACAATCACCGGCTGACGAAATTTCGTGACCGCCACAGCCCTAGTTGGCACCTTCAATTCTTACACATTTTCTCATGAAAAATATATTTCAGGCAAATTTGACTAACTCCTAACTCCTAAACTTGGAACCAATCGGAAGTCCCATACATACCCTTCGTGATGGAGGCAGCCAATGGACTGCTTTTTATCTACGATGTAACTACAGCAACGAAAACGTGAGCTGATGAAGAGAAACATATATATCTAAAAGATCCCAAAGACTGAAATAAGATAAATATATGTTTTTTGACTGCAATACTAAGATAACTGTGCTGTTTTGTTTGTTTTTCTCTCAGTGTTTCAAAGCTCTCCCTTGCCTCCATTTGGCAAATCTGACCATAATTCTATCCTCCTGATTCCTGCTTACACCCAAAAACTAAAGGAGGCAGTACCAGTGACTCGCTCAATACGGAAGTGGTCAGATGACGTGGATGCTACGCTACAGGACTGTTTTGCTAGCACAGACTGGAATATGTTCCGGGATTCATCCAATGGCATTGAGGAGTATACCACCTCAGTCACCGGCTTCATCAATAAGTGCATCGACGAAGTCGTCCCCACAGTGACCGTATGTACATATCCCAACCAGAAGCCATGGATTACAGGCAACATCGGCACCGATCAAAAGGCTAGAGCTGCCGCTTTTCAAGGAGTGGGACACTAATCCGGACGCTTATAAGAAATCCCGCTATGCCCTCAGATGAACCATCAAACAGGCAAAGCGTCAATACAGGACTAAGACTGAATCCTACTACACCGGCTCTGACGCTCGTCGGATGTGGCAGGGCTTGCAAACTATTACGGACTACAAAGGGAAACCCAGCCGCAAGCTGCCCAGTGACGCGAGCCTACTAGACGAGCTAAATGCCTTTTATGCTCGCTTCGAGGCAAGCAACACTGAAGCATGCATGAGAGCACCAGCTGTTCCAGATGACTGTGTGATCACGCTTTCCATAGCCGATATGAGCAAGACCTTTAAACAGGTCAACATTCACAAATCCGGAGAGTTTTACAGTAATTAGTCATTTAGCAGACGCTCTCATCCAGAGAGACTTACAGTAGTGAGTCATTTAGCAGACGCTCTCATCCAGAGAGACTTACAGTAGTGAGTCATTTAGCAGACGCTCTTATCCTGAGACTTACAGTAGTGAGTCATTTAGCAGACGCTCTTATCCAGAGAGACTTACAGTAGTGAGATCATTTAGCAGACACTCTTATCCTGAGACTTACGGTAGTGAGTCATTTAGCAGACGCTCTTATCCTGAGAGATTTACAGTAGTGAGTCATTTAGCAGACGCTCTTATCCTGAGACTTACGGTAGTGAGTCATTTAGCAGAAGCTCTTATCCTGAGAGATTTACAGTAGTGAGTCATTTAGCAGACGCTCTCATCCATAGAGACTTACAGTAGTGAGTCATTTAGCAGACGCTCTCATCCAGAGCCACTAACAGTAGTGAGTCATTTAGCAGACGCTCTCATCCAGAGCCACTAACAGTAGTGAGTCATTTAGCAGACGCTCTCATCCAGAACCACTACAGTAGTGAGTCATTTAGCAGACGCTCTCATCCAGAGCCACTAACAGTAGTGAGTCATTTAGCAGACGGCTCTCATCCAGAGCCACTACAGTAGTGAGTCATTTAGCAGACGCTCTCATCCAGAGCCACTACAGTAGTGAGTCATTTAGCAGACGCTCTCATCCAGAGAGACTAACAGTAGTGAGTCATTTAGCAGACGCTCTTATCCAGAGAGACTTACAGTAATTAGTCATTTAGCAGACGCTCTTATCCAGAGAGACTAACAGTAGTGAGTCATTTAGCAGATGCTCTTATCCAGAGAGACTTACAGTAATTAGTCATTTAGCAGACGCTCTTGTCCAGAGAGACTTACAGTAGTGAGTCATTTAGCAGACGCTCTTATCCAGAGAGACTTACAGTAATTAGTCATTTAGCAGACGCTCTTATCCAGAGAGACTTACAGTAGTGAGTCATTTAGCAGACGCTCTTATCCAGAGAGACTTACAGTAATTAGTCATTTAGCAGACGCTCTTATCCAGAGCCACTTACAGTTAGAGAGTCATTTAGCAGACGCTCTTATCCAGAGCCACTTACAGTTAGAGAGTCATTTAGCAGACGCTCTCATCCAGAGAGACTTACAGTAGTGAGTCATTTAGCAGACGCTCTTATCCAGAGAGACTTACAGTAGTGAGTCATTTAGCAGACGCTCTTATCCTGAGACTTACAGTAGTGAGTCATTTAGCAGACGCTCTTATCCAGAGCCACTTACAGTTAGAGAGTCATTTAGCAGACGCTCTCATCCAGAGAGACTTACAGTAGTGAGTCATTTAGCAGACGCTCTTATCCAGAGAGACTTACAGTAGTGAGTCATTTAGCAGACGCTCTTATCCTGAGACTTACAGTAGTGAGTCATTTAGCAGACGCTCTTATCCTGAGACTTACAGTAGTGAGTCATTTAGCAGACGCTCTTATCCTGAGACTTACAGTAGTGAGTCATTTAGCAGACGCTCTTATCCAGAGAGACTTACAGTAGTGAGTCATTTAGCAGACGCTCTTATCCAGAGCCATATAAGATATGTAGACTGATAAAGAGCCTGTAGGATTATAGACAAAACTGTTGGGAAATGAATGTTTGACTTTCAAATACTAAATGTTTAGTGAATGGGAGTATATTTACGTGCTTTACATGATTAACTGTCCTACTAACCTTCTAAAAGTTGACGGTGCCAAAATCTTACCAATCCATTCATTATTCTACTAACTATGACTGAGTGAGAGACATGTTTTCCAGAATGTACGTTTCATGCATATACATACGAACACCATCACAAATAGTGTTTCACCATTTATTGAGTACGGCGAGAAACAGCAAAGGTGTCTCAGGCAGTATGTGAAGTATCTAAATATAGTGAAACCTACCAATCAATGTGTTTCAAGTGCCATGGAGGGCACAATCTTACAATGTTGCAGTCCAGAAAAGAGACATTTACCATCTCTGCCAAAAGCCTGGGCCTCTGATGGAGACTGTAGAACTGTCATCAATGCATGCTTCAGTATTCCCCCTTCTCTCTAGGAGCATTTGTGTGCCCAGTCCCCAAAGGTGTATGGAAAAGATCCCCCCCTGCTCACTAATGTAGCTGACCGATGTAGAGACAAGTGCCTTAGCAGAATGCAATTTAAAGCTTGTGTGGTCCAGAGATGAGAACATTACCGTCTATGATAAAAGCCTGGGCTACTGACGGGGACAATAGAATTCTCCCCACTGCATGTCTTTACACATGTCATTACACTAGCTGATAGGACTGGGAATAAACACTTCTTTCATTTTTTTCTGTTAGTTAAACAGCAGTTACCTTGCCAGCTACATCAATCGACTAAAGAGTTGCCAGTTTCTGCTCTGCTTGCTTTTACAACTCGGAAAAAGCGTGGAACACACTGACAGCAGCTCCCTCTGTTCAACTCTTCCTGCTGGTCCAGCCGGCCTTCCAGAAGCACTGTTGTGCCGCTTGTTGTATCACATTGCAATGATAAAACTGCAATTTCAGATGTGGGAGGGACATGACCCCCTGCAAATAGCACTTTTCAGTACTGCTCAAATAAATCATGCCTTTCCGAGAGCAACATTTCCTTTTCAACTGGAAGCAATGTGCCCAATAAGTCCTTGATGACAACAAAATCATAAACAACAGTGTATGTTAATAAGTCCTTAGTTTATGAGTTATGCTCAGGTAAAACAATTTGGCTAATCTATACTTCCATAATTCCAACTCCTGTTCTTGAAGACTGGAAATCCGACAGACAGTTTTTTCTGTAGGCCTAAAGATATAACCTAATCGTATTATTATCTGTAGTAGAAAGCAATGGGTTAGAAGAAGCCTACATAACAAACTCAATAAGTTAAATGCAACATCCATTTATGGCCAGCTACAGTTGAAGTCGAAAGTTGACATACACTTAGGTTGGAGTCATTAAAACCATTCCACAAATTTCTTGTTAACAAACTATACTTTTGGCAAGTCGGTTAGGACATCTACTTTGCGCATGACACAAGTCATTTTTCCAACAATTGTTTACAGACAGATTATTTCACTTATAATTCACTGTATCACAATTCCAGTGGGTCAGAAGTTTACATACACTAAGTTGACTGTGCCTTTAAACAGCTTGGAAAATTCCAGAAAATTATGGCTTTAGAAGCTTCTGATAGGCTAATTGACATAATTTGAGTCAATTGGAGGTGTACCTGTGGATGTATTTCAAGGCCTACCTTCAAACTCAGTGCCTCTTTGCTTGACATCATGGGAAAATCTAAAGAAATCAGCCAAGACCTCAGAAAAAAAATTGTAGACCTCCACAAGTCTGGTTCATTCTTGGAGCAATTTCCAAATGCCTGAAGGTACCACGTTCATCTGTACAAACAATAGTACGCAAGTATAAACACCATGGGACCACGCAGCCTTCATACCGCTCAGGAAGGAGACGCGTTCTGTCTCCTAGAGATGAATGTACTTTGGTTCGAAAAGTGCAAATCAATCCCAGAACAACAGCAAAGGACCTTGTGAAGATGCTGGAGGAAACATGTACAAAAGTATCTATGTACACAGTAAAACGCATCATGAGGAAGGAAAATTATGTGTATATATTGAAGCAACATCTCAAGACATCAGTCAGGAAGTTAAAGCTTGGTCGCAAATGGGTCTTCCAAATGGACAATGACCCCAAACATACTTCCAAAGTTGTGGCAAAATGGCTTAAGGACAACAAAGTCAAGATATTGGAGTGGCCATCACAAAGCCCTGACCTCAATCCTATAGGACATTTGTGGGCAGAACTGAAAAAGCGTGTGTGAGCAAGGAGGCCTACAAACCTGACTCAGTTACACCAGCTCTGTCAGGAGGAATTGGCCAAAATTCACCCAACTTATTGTGGGAAGCTTGTGGAAGGCTACCCAAAACGTTTCACCCAAATTAAACAATTTAAAGGCAAAGATACCAAATACTAATTCAGTGTATGTAAACTTCTGACCCACTGGGAATGTGATGAAAGAAATAAAAGCTGAAATAAATCATTTTCTCTACTATTATTCTGACATTTCACATTCTTAAAATAACGTGGTGATCCTAACTGACCTAAGACATGGAATTTTTTACTAGGATTAAATGTCAGGAATTGTGAAAAACTGGGTTTAAATGTATTTGGCTAAGGTGTATGGAAACTTCCCACTTCAACTGTATGTAAACTCTAACATTGATTTATCCTGCAATAGATGTTCAATTGGTCATATTATTTTTTGTCTTCTTCTAATGCCTCTTAAGCAGGTTGACAAGCAGGGTTATTTCAGGTTAGCAGTGTGGTTAAGGTTAGGGTTAGGCATTAGGGTTAGCAGTGTGGTTAAGGTTAGGGTTATTTCAGGTTAGGGTTAGGCATTAGGGTTAGCAGTGTGGTTAAGGTTAGGGTTAGGTATTAGGGTTAGCGGTGTGGTTAAGGTTAGGGTTAGGTATTAGGGTTAGCAGTGTGGTTAAGGTTAGATTTAAAGTCAGATTTTATGACTGTGGTACTAACCTGTGCTCTTAAGGGGAAAGTAATCTAAAAGCAATCAGATTACGTTACTGAGATAGGGTAATCCAACATGTATGTTACTGATGACAATGTTGAACAGGTAACTAGTAACTAATGGATTACATTTACAAAGTAACCTATCCAACCCTGGATCCAGTATATACAGTGCATTTGGAAAGTATTCAGACCCCATGACTGTTACGTTACAGCCTTATTCTAAAATGTATTAAATTGGGTTTTTCCTCATCAATCTACACACAATACCCCATAATGAGACAGCAAAATACGTTTAATCATTTTAGCAAATGTATAAAAGTAAAACAAAACAGAAAGATTACATTTACATCAAAAAATATCACATTTACATAAGTATTCAGACCCTTTACTCAGTACTTTGTTCAAGCACCTTTGGCAGCGATTACAGCCTCGAGTCTTCTTGGGTATGACGCTACAAGCTTGGCACACCTGTATTTGGGGAGTTTCTCCCATTCTTCTCTGCAGATCCTCTCAAGCTCTGTCAGGTTGGATGGGGAGCGTCGCTGCACAGCTATTTTCAGCTCTCTCCAGAGATGTTAGATCGGGTTCAAGTCTGGGCTTGGGACTTGTCCCGAGGCCACTCCTGCGTTGTGTGCTTAGTGTCATTGTCCTATTGGCAGGTTTTCATCAAGGATTATTGGACGACCGGCATAGTCTTCTTTTAAAAAACATTTTGTTAGGTGGGATAGCACAATGTCAAAACAGTTTTAATGTGTCCAAATCAATAACCAATATGAAAAAACAGTTTGTGATATATTTAAAACCGAAACCGAAACTGTACTGTCTACACAAATGTGCCACAATAATCATATTAAAACAAGCACTTTATAAACTGCACAAGCACCAACAATAAGTCACTGATATCGATTAGGGGGGAAATCAGGTTGTATGTGATGTTGAAACTAACACAACTAAAAAAACACATGGAAATGGGAGATAACTTTTACCTCACTGGTTAGAGGACAACCTGCAGAAGACAGTCAGCTACATTTTGGAGTGATGTATTTACATTTAGGGGTCCCCAAAACGAAGAGAAACGCAAAACGTATTTGTCATCACTCATATCGATATCACGTTGAAATCAATTGCAGGAGAGGGGGGAGATGAGGTTGCACATCCTGTTAAAACTAACAGCTCAAAAACCACACGGAATCTGGGAATAATGTGTACATCACTGGTCAGAGGACAATTTGTAGAAAACAGCTAGCTACATTTTGAAGTGTTGCATTTTGATTCAAGTGGGTCGCCAACAAGGTAAGTGTAACGCAACACTTTTTTTTGTTAATCACATAATATTACTCTTTCAATTCAGACTGGATTTTTCCCCTGATGAGGCTAATATCCATATCACGCTGAAATCAATAGAACAGGGGGATTCTACATTGTGACATTATTCATTAAAATACTCCTTCTACTTAAATGTTAAAATCATTCTGAATCGTGACATTAATTAAAATAGTCCTACTATAATGTTAAAAACATTCTACACTGTGACATTATTTTATTGATATCATGAAACAACTCATGTATGTATTTTCTGATGTTTAATCAGAGAACCTGAATGGGAGTATTTCTTTCCACATTGATCACAGCTGTAAGATTTCTCTCCTGTGTGTGTTCTCTTGTGTATAGTCAGAGAGCTAGATCTAACAAAACTCTTCACACATTGATCACAGCTATAATGTTTCTCTCCTGTGTGTGTTCTCTGATGTACCTTCAGGCAGATGGAGCGAGAAAAACTCTTCCCACATTGATCACAGCTATAAGGTTTTTCCTCCTGTGTGTGTTCTCTTGTGTCTAGTCAGAGCTCCAGATGCAACAAAACTCTTCCCACATTGATCACAGCTGTAAGGTTTCTCTCCTGTGTGTGTTCTCTGGTGTATTATCATCACGTTTGAATAAGCATAACTCTTCCCACATTGATCACAGCTGTAAGGTTTCTCTCCTGTGTGTGTTCTCTTGTGTGTTATCAGGATGTTTGACTGAGAAAAACACTTCCCACATTGATCACAGCTGTAAGGTTTCTCTCCTGTGTGTGTTCTCTTGTGTATAGTCAGAGCTCCAGATTCAACAAAACTCTTCCCACATTGATCACAGCTGTAAGGTTTCTCTCCAGTGTGAGTTCTCTGGTGTGTTATCAGGATGTTTGACTGAGAAAAAACTCTTCCCACATTGATCACAGCTATAAGGTTTCTCTCCAGTGTGTATTCTCTGATGTACCCTCAGGTTGCTTGAGTGAGGAAAACTCTTCCCACATTGATCACAGCTATAAGATTTCTCTCCTGTGTGTGTTCTCTCATGTCTGTTAAGGTCTGCTTTTAAGGTGAATCTCTTCCCACAGTCAGAGCAGTGGTGAGATTTCTTCCCTGTGGGTTTCCGCTGGTGTTTCTTGAGGTGTTCTGATGTGGAGGGACTCTTCTCTGCCTCGTCAGCTTCATGATGTTGTTGAGGCTCCCCAGAGGATCCACGATAGCCACGTCTCTCTCCTGTGTGAACGACAAAGTCAGACAGATGGTTAAAGGCCCACAACAGCAGAAATCCACTGTTTATTTTAGCTAAAAGGTGATGACCATTATGTTGTACAACAATTGACGTCTCTAATGAATATTGAAACGCTTTTTGACAATTGTCTTAATAAGACAGTCAAGTGAACAACAATAGCCATATTTAGTCTTAATTTTTCACAGTAGTAAAGTGGATGATTGTAGGCTATAAATACATTATTAAAGTTGCTGAAACCCCTAAGCAGTGTTGCCAGATGACTTTTTCCCTATTTGTTTGTATAGCTACAGTGCTGCTCTTTGTTCACGCCCATTTAGCATCGTTCTCTCCAGCCGTAGACCCACCCCATCTCTTAAAGAATTAAAGAATTCACATTGGAACATGGGAATGTGGCCGTGTGCTAAAGCAGTGAGGTAGTAGTGCTGAAATAACAAAGAAAAGATTTCAACAAAATACTTTATTAACTTCAAGTACTAAAGGGAGTAGATTACAATTAGGGAAAACCTAAAACACTTAAAGACAAAAAAACAATATCTAGACCTAGGGCCTATATCATCAGGTCCTTTGAGGAACTTTGGTTGAACAAATTAAATCTAGCCTGAGAGCATATTTCTGTCCTGCCCTTTGGAGAAATGTTGCTTTGAAACATTACTTTGGAAATGTAATGTCCGTGGTCTTTTACATTGCAAAAGTCCCGATCTTCTCAAAAAGATCATGTTTGCCGGGTTGTGTCCAGTCCGAGGGACGCTTTCACCTCTCTGGGAGGAAGGACGTCAACATTGCACAGCAGCTGAAACCTGGTTCCATCTGAGTGAAAGCTCCTTGGCCACAACCACAACACCAGGCTCCAGACCATCAAAGCTGTAAAGGAAGTAAGCTGACTAAAATAGACAAGACATTCAAACCTGCATTCCAGAAATAACATGAATTGACCCCCAAGTTCAAGCAATAAGCTCAAAGTACGTAGTACTTTTCTAATTACAGAAAATAGCTTACGGTTGTGACTGTGACAAAATAAAAGCAGGGCATTCTACCGGAGCATTTTAGAACTCGGACACTGTCTCTTTGGACCTAACGTTATATCCTAACCTAACCCTAACGTTATATCCTAACCTAACCTAACGTTACCTAACCTAACCCTAACGTTACCTAACCTAACCCTAACGTTATATCCTAACCTAACCCTAACGTTATATCCTAACCTAACCTAACGTTATAGCCTAACCTAACGTTATATCCTAACCTAACCTAAACGTTATATCCTAACCTAACCTAACGTTATATCCTAACCTAACCCTAACGTTATATCCTAACCTAACCATAACGTTATATCCTAACCTAACCTAACATTATATCCTAATCTAACCTAACCCTAACGTTATATCCTAACCCTAATGTTATATCCTAACCTAATGTTATATCCTAACCTAACCTAACGTTATATCCTAACCTAACCCTAACGTTATATCCTAACCTAACCCTAACGTTATATCCTAACCTAACCATAACGTTATATCCTAACCTAACCTAACATTATATCCTAACCTAACCCTAACGTTATATCCTAACATAACCCTAACATTATATCCTAACCTAACCCTAATGTTATATCCTAACCTAACCTAATGTTATATCCTAACCTAACCCTAACATTATATCCTAACCTAACCCTAACGTTATATCCTAACCTAACCCTAACGTTATATCCTAACCTAACCTAACGTTATATCCTAACCTAACCCTAACGTTATATCCTAACCCTATATCCTAACCTAACCTAACCCTAACGTTATATCCTAACCTAACATTATATCTTAACCTAACCTAACGTTATATCCTAACCTAACCCTAATGTTATATCCTAACCTAACCCTAACGTTATATCCTAACCTAACCCTAACGTTATATCCTAACCTAACCCTAACGTTATATCCTAACCTAACCCTAACGTTATATCCTAACCTAACCCTAACGTTATATCCTAACCTAACCTAACGTTATATCCTAACCTAACCCTAACGTTATATCCTAACCCTATATCCTAACCTAACCTAACCCTAACGTTATATCCTAACCTAACGTTATATCTTAACCTAACCTAACGTTATATCCTAACCTAACCCTAACGTTATATCCTAACCCTAACGTTATATCCTAACCTAACCCTAATGTTATATCCTAACCTAACCCTAACGTTATATCCTAACCTAACCCTAATGTTATATCCTAACCTAACCCTAACGTTATATCCTAACCTAACCTAATGTTATATCCTAACCTAACCCTAACATTATATCCTAACCTAACCCTAACGTTATATCCTAACCTAACCCTAACGTTATATCCTAACCTAACCCTAACGTTATATCCTAACCTAACCTTAACGTTATATCCTAACCTAACCTAACATTATATCCTAACCTAACCTAACCCTAATGTTATATCCTAACCCTAACGTTATATCCTAACCTAACCCTAACGTTATATCCTAACCTAACCCTAACGTTATATCCTAACCTAACCTAACGTTATATCCTAACCTAACCCTAACGTTATATCCTAATCTAACCCTAACGTTATATCCTAACCTAACCCTAACGTTATATCCTAACCTAACCCTAACGTTATATCCTAACCTAACCCTAACCCTAACGTTATATCCTAACCTAACCTAATGTTATATCCTAACCTAACCCTAACATTATATCCTAACCTAACCCTAACGTTATATCCTAACCAAACCCTAACGTTATATCCTAACCTAACGTTATATCCTAACCTAACCCTAACGTTATATCCTAACCCTATATCCTAACCTAACCTAACCCTAACGTTATATCCTAACCTAACGTTATATCTTAACCTAACCTAACGTTATATCCTAACCTAACCCTAACGTTATATCCTAACCTAACCCTAACGTTATATCCTAACCTAACCCTAATGTTATATCCTAACCTAACCCTAACGTTATATCCTAACCCTATATCCTAACCTAACCCTAACGTTATATCCTAACCTAACGTTATATCCTAACCTAACCCTAACGTTATATCCTAACCTAACACTAACGTTATATCCTAACCTAACCCTAACGTTATATCCTAACCTAACCTAACGTTATATCCTAACCTAACCCTAACGTTATATCCTAACCTAACCATAACGTTATATCCTAACCTAACCCTAACGTTATATCCTAACCTAACCTAACGTTATATCCTAACCTAACCCTAACGTTATATCCTAACCTAACCCTAACGTTATATCCTAACCTAACCCTAATGTTATATCCTAACCTAACCCTAACGTTATATCCTAACCTAACCCTAATGTTATATCCTAACCTAACCCTAACGTTATATCCTAACCTAACCCTAACGTTATATCCTAACCTAACCTTAACGTTATATCCTAACCTAACCTAACATTATATCCTAACCTAACCCTAACGTTATATCCTAACCCTAACGTTATATCCTAACCTAACCCTAACGTTATATCCTAACCTAACCCTAACGTTATATCCTAACCTAACCCTGACGTTATATCCTAACCTAACCTAACGTTATATCCTAACCTAACCCTAACGTTATATCCTAACCTAACCCTAACGTTATATCCTAACCTAACCCTAACGTTATATCCTAACCTAACCCTAACGTTATATCCTAACCTAACCCTAACATTATATCCTAACCAAACCCTAACGTTATATCCTAACCTAACGTTATATCCTAACCTAACCCTAACGTTATATCCTAACCCTATATCCTAACCTAACCTAACCCTAACGTTATATCCTAACCTAACGTTATATCTTAACCTAACCTAACGTTATATCCTAACCTAACCCTAACGTTATATCCTAACCCTAACGTTATATCCTAACCTAACCCTAATGTTATATCCTAACCTAACCCTAACGTTATATCCTAACCTAACCCTAATGTTATATCCTAACCTAACCCTAACGTTATATCCTAACCTAACCTAATGTTATATCCTAACCTAACCCTAACATTATATCCTAACCTAACCCTAACGTTATATCCTAACCTAACCCTAACGTTATATCCTAACCTAACACTAACGTTATATCCTAACCTAACCTTAACGTTATATCCTAACCTAACCTAACCTAACATTATATCCTAACCTAACCTAACCCTAACGTTATATCCTAACCCTAACGTTATATCCTAACGTAACACTAACGTCATATCCTAACCTAACCCTAACGTTATATCCTAACCTAACCCTAACGTTATATCCCAACCTAACCTAACGTTATATCCTAACCTAACCCTAACGTTATATCCTAACCTAACCCTAACGTTATATCCTAACCTAACCCTAACGTTATATCCTAACCTAACCCTAACGTTATATCCTAACCTAACCATAACGTTATATCCTAACCTAACCCTAACGTTATATCCTAACCTAACCTAACGTTATATCCTAACCTAACCCTAACGTTATATCCTAACCTAACCCTAACGTTATATCCTAACCTAACCCTAATGTTATATCCTAACCTAACCCTAACGTTATATCCTAACCTAACCCTAATGTTATATCCTAACCTAACCCTAACGTTATATCCTAACCTAACCCTAACGTTATATCCTAACCTAACCTTAACGTTATATCCTAACCTAACCTAACATTATATCCTAACCTAACCCTAACGTTATATCCTAACCCTAACGTTATATCCTAACCTAACCCTAACGTTATATCCTAACCTAACCCTAACGTTATATCCTAACCTAACCCTGACGTTATATCCTAACCTAACCTAACGTTATATCCTAACCTAACCCTAACGTTATATCCTAACCTAACCCTAACGTTATATCCTAACCTAACCCTAACGTTATATCCTAACCTAACCCTAACGTTATATCCTAACCTAACCCTAACGTTATATCCTAACCAAACCCTAACGTTATATCCTAACCTAACGTTATATCCTAACCTAACCCTAACGTTATATCCTAACCCTATATCCTAACCTAACCTAACCCTAACGTTATATCCTAACCTAACGTTATATCTTAACCTAACCTAACGTTATATCCTAACCTAACCCTAACGTTATATCCTAACCCTAACGTTATATCCTAACCTAACCCTAATGTTATATCCTAACCTAACCCTAACGTTATATCCTAACCTAACCCTAATGTTATATCCTAACCTAACCCTAACGTTATATCCTAACCTAACCTAATGTTATATCCTAACCTAACCCTAACATTATATCCTAACCTAACCCTAACGTTATATCCTAACCTAACCCTAACGTTATATCCTAACCTAACACTAACGTTATATCCTAACCTAACCTTAACGTTATATCCTAACCTAACCTAACCTAACATTATATCCTAACCTAACCTAACCCTAACGTTATATCCTAACCCTAACGTTATATCCTAACGTAACACTAACGTCATATCCTAACCTAACCCTAACGTTATATCCTAACCTAACCCTAACGTTATATCCCAACCTAACCTAACGTTATATCCTAACCTAACCCTAACGTTATATCCTAACCTAACCCTAACGTTATATCCTAACCTAACCCTAACGTTATATCCTAACCTAACCCTAACGTTATATCCTAACCTAACCCTAACCCTAACGTTATATCCTAACCTAACCTAATGTTATATCCTAGCCTAACCCTAACATTATATCCTAACCTAACCCTAACGTTATATCCTAACCAAACCCTAACGTTATATCCTAACCTAACGTTATATCCTAACCTAACCCTAACGTTATATCCTAACCCTATATCCTAACCTAACCTAACCCTAGCGTTATATCCTAACCTAACGTTATATCTTAACCTAACCTAACGTTATATCCTAACCTAATCCTAACGTTATATCCTAACCTAACCCTAACGTTATATCCTAACCTAACCCTAATGTTATATCCTAACCTAACCCTAACGTTATATCCTAACCTAACGTTATATCCTAACCTAACCCTAACGTTATATCCTAACCCTATATCCTAACCTAACCTAACCCTAACGTTATATCCTAACCTAACGTTATATCTTAACCTAACCTAACGTTATATCCTAACCTAACCCTAACGTTATATCCTAACCTAACCCTAACGTTATATCCTAACCTAACCCTAATGTTATATCCTAACCTAACCCTAACGTTATATCCTAACCTAACCTAATGTTATATCCTAACCTAACCCTAACATTATATCCTAACCTAACCCTAATGTTATATCCTAACCTAACCCTAACGTTATATCCTAAGCTAACCCTAACGTTATATCCTAACCTAACCCTAACGTTATATCCTAACCTAACCCTAACCCTAACGTTATATCCTAACCTAACCCAATGTTATATCCTAACCTAACCCTAACATTATATCCTAACCTAACCCTAACGTTATATCCTAACCAAACCCTAACGTTATATCCTAACCTAACGTTATATCCTAACCTAACCCTAACGTTATATCCTAACCCTATATCCTAACCTAACCTAACCCTAACGTTATATCCTAACCTAACGTTATATCTTAACCTAACCTAACGTTATATCCTAACCTAACCCTAACGTTATATCCTAACCTAACCCTAACGTTATATCCTAACCTAACCCTAATATTATATCCTAACCTAACCCTAACGTTATATCCTAACCTAACGTTATATCCTAACCTAACCCTAACGTTATATCCAAACCCTATATCCTAACCTATCCTAACCCTAACGTTATATCCTAACCTAACGTTATATCTTAACCTAACCTAACGTTATATCCTAACCTAACCCTAACGTTATATCCTAACCTAACCCTAACGTTATATCCTAACCTAACCCTAGTGTTATATCCTAACCTAACCCTAACGTTATATCCTAACCTAACCTAATGTTATATCCTAACCTAACCCTAACATTATATCCTAACCTAACCCTAACGTTATATCCTAACCTAACCCTAACGTTATATCCTAACCTAACCTTAACGTTATATCCTAACCTAACCTAACCCTAACGTTATATCCTAACCCTAACGTTATATCCTAACCTAACCCTAACGTTATATCCTAACCTAACCCTAACGTTATATCCTAACCTAACCCTAACGTTATATCCTAACCTAACCCTAACCCTAACGTTATATCCTAACCTAACCTAATGTTATATCCTAACCTAACCCTAACCTTATATCCTAACCTAACCCTAACGTTATATCCTAACCAAACCCTAACGTTATATCCTAACCTAAAGTTATATCCTAACCTAACCCTAACGTTATATCCTAACCCTATATCCTAACCTAACCTAACCCTAACGTTATATCCTAACCTAACGTTATATCTTAACCTAACCTAACGTTATATCCTAACCTAACCCTAACGTTATATCCTAACCTAACCCTAACGTTATATCCTAACCTAACCCTAATGTTATATCCTAACCTAACCCTAACGTTATATCCTAACCTAACCTAAGGTTATATCCTAACCTAACCCTAACTCTATATCCTAACCTAACCCTAACGTTATATCCTAACCTAACGTTATATCTTAACCTAACCCTAACGTTATATCCTAACCCTATATCCTAACCTAACCCTAACGTTATATCCTAACCTAACGTTATATCTTAACCTAACCTAACATTATATCCTAACCTAACCCTTACGTTATATCCTAACCCTAACGTTATATCCTAACCTAACCCTAATGTTATATCCTAACCTAACCCTAACGTTATATCCTAACCTAACCCTAATGTTATATCCTAACCTAACCTAACCCTAACGTTATATCCTAACCTAACCCTAACGTTATATCCTAACCTAACCCTATATCCTAACCTAACCCTAACGTTATATCCTAACCTAACGTTATATCCTAACCTAACGTTATATCCTAACCTAACCCTAACGTTATATCCTAACCTAACCCTAACGTTATATCCTAACCTAACCCTAACGTTATATCCTAACCTAACACCTAATCCTAACGTTATATCCTAACCTAACACCTAACGTTATATCCTAACCTAACCCTAACGTTATATCCTAACCTAACCTAACGTTATATCCTAACCTAACCCTAACGTTATATGCTAACCTAACCTAACGTTATATCCTAACCTAACCTAACCCTAACGTTATATCCTAACCTAACCTTACGTTATAGCCTAACCTAACGTTATATCCTAACCTAACCCTAACGTTATATCCTAACCTAACCTAACGTTATATCCTAACCTAACCCTAACGTTATATCCTAACCTAACACCTAATCCTAACGTTATATCCTAACCTAACACCTAACGTTATATCCTAACCTAACCCTAACGTTATATCCTAACCTAACCTAACGTTATATCCTAACCTAACCCTAACGTTATATCCTAACCTAACCTAACGTTATATCCTAACCTAACTAACCCTAACGTTATATCCTAACCTAACCTTACGTTATAGCCTAACCTAACGTTATATCCTAACCTAACCTAACGTTATATCCTAACCTAACCCTAACGTTATATCCTAACCTAACCCTAACGTTATATCCTAACCTAACCATAACGTTATATCCTAACCTAACCTAACATTATATTCTAATCTAACCTAACCATAACGTTATATCCTAACCCTAATGTTATATCCTAACCTAATGTTATATCCTAACCTAACCCTAACGTTATATCCTAACCTAACCCTAACGTTATATCCTAACCTAACCCTAACGTTATATCCTAACCTAACCTAATGTTATATCCTAACCTAACCCTAACGTTATATCCTAACCTAACCCTAACGTTATATCCTAACCTAACCTAACGTTATATCCTAACCTAACCCTAACGTTATATCCTAACCCTATATCCTAACCTAACCTAACCCTAACGTTATATCCTAACCTAACATTATATCTTAACCTAACCTAACGTTATATCCTAACCTAACCCTAACGTTATATCCTAACCTAACCCTAACGTTATATCCTAACCTAACCTAATGTTATATCCTAACCTAACCCTAACGTTATATCCTAATCTAACCTAACCCTAACGTTATATCCTAACCTAACCTAACGTTATATCCTAACCTAACCCTAACGTTATATCCTAACCTAACCATAACGTTATATCCTAACCTAACCTAACAGTTATATCCTAATCTAACCTAACCTAACGTTATATCTAGACCCTAACGTTATAGTCCTAACCTATAATGTTATATCCTAACCTAACCTAACGATATATCCTAACCTAACCCTAACGTTATATCCTAACCTAACCCTAACGTTATATCCTAACCTAACCTAACGTTATATCCTAACCTAACCCTAACGTTATATCCTAACCTAACCCTAACGTTATATCCTAACCTACTAACGTTATATCCTAACCTAACCCTAACGTTATATCCTAACCTACCTATCCTAACCTAACCTAACCCTAACGTTATATCTAACCTAACCTAACGTTATATCTAACCTAACCTAACGTTATATCCTAACCTAACCCTAACGTTATATCCTAACCTAACCT